>OMNZ01026170.1:13421-43102 GCA_900303255.1 Lesueurigobius sanzi | reverse complement strand
TTAAGAAATAAAAAGAATTGCCATAATTCTTAAACAAAAATATATCATTAACAATGTGTCCCTGACCAAACAGATTGCTGAGCATAGAACACTAATAAGAACACTAATAATTGTAGTTAAGTAAAGGAGGTCAGACATTGGACAAGGATGCCTGAAATGCTTGGAGCTGTAACAAACACATGACACATACAGCAGAGAAGTTAGATAATGAACTCTCTTCATATGAACAATCTTTATATGTTGCACAAGCCATAAATT
Organism: Lesueurigobius sanzi; assembly: GCA_900303255.1. Taxonomy (NCBI): domain Eukaryota; kingdom Metazoa; phylum Chordata; class Actinopteri; order Gobiiformes; family Gobiidae; genus Lesueurigobius; species Lesueurigobius sanzi. The sequence goes on along the minus strand of OMNZ01026170.1, from coordinate 42,844 downwards.
CTTTATGCATCGCATCAGCTGCAAACTTGTATTGTAACTATGTTGACTGCATCGTCCCAGACAAATAAATGAATGAATAAATAAATGAACACAGGAATGTCTCTTGGAACACAACTCAATAATATTCATATATAAAAATCTCAATAAATCACTCTATCTAATAAATTGTCTACTGTGTTTGTGTTTTGTTAGATGCATAAACATGTATGGTGCATATCAGGGCAGTTGACAGACTTGGTGGGACCCGGGGCAAGAAGGTTTGTCATGGGCCCCCCACCACTCAACCCTTGCGGCGGCACCTGTTTGCTACAGCATTTTTAAAATAAATCATTTTACAGGCTGTATTTTGGGGCCCTTTCCCACAATTTGACACCACTGTTCTCTCATCATTCTCTTCCTTTGGTCCTGCTTAACCTCTTAAACCCCAACCGGTGTCAAATTTGGGTCCTATAGGGTTTAACAGGTTAAAGAACACTCCATCATTTGTGTTTAGTGGGGGAGTGTGCATTCAAGGACAACTTTAAGATGGACAAAAGTAAACCATCCCGAGTTATTGAGATGATTTTACACATTAAGACACATGTCAAAGCAAGTCATGATATTAAAAAAAAAAAAAAAAGAATCATGCAGAACAAGGGAAAATATAATATGGGCTCCTTGCTGGGCCCCCCTGGTCCTGAGGCCCGGGGACAACATACCCCTTTGACCCCCCCCTGTCGACGGGCCTGGTGCATATGTGCGTGGCTGTGATAGTTCAGAGACCCTGTAGCCTACTTTTAGAGTATCAAGCCATGTGTTTAATAATTTCACTCACATTTATTTACTTTGGAGTTGACTAGCATTTAATATAGCACTTAAAATGAACAGGACTGCAGCAAATGTTGACGCACAGACACAAAGTTAGTTATTGTTATGGCCCGTACCGTTTGCAGATGTCATCAGCGGTCTCCTTGGTAAACACCCGCTCCTGCAGCACGTTGTTCAGGGCATGGATCGCGCACAGCTCCAACCTTTGCTTCTCATGAAATACCTCTCCTTCATTCATGCTAAAGAGCATAGAAATACAGTCAAATGGCAACACAACTAGTTAGGCTATACCGCACTGAGCCGCTTCCTGGCAAACATAGAATAAAAATAGTGGACCAAGGCGAATGTGAAATCAAAAGTCGTTCGCATTTTAAGGAAAGACTGTTTTGCGCAAGAAGTCAGAGCGAAATACTGTTGAATTTAACCCGTATTTATATACAAATGAATTGGCCTGATTATCCAAAACCCATTCATTTAATCAACAATAGATCCAAGAAAGAACTGACCTGCTGATGAAGCGATTTCCAGGAGAGAGGATGTAGGACAGCTACATCCACAAACCGGAAGTTAACGCAAGTGTGATTGAAACGCATTTGTCTTAAGCTGAACATCGATTACGCTACTACATCCCCACTGAAAATAGTATGAATAAATGTGAAATGTACGAATATATGTATTTGTAAAAAATAAAATAACAACATTACTCCGACACACACCTTAATTTCCTCTGCCCACTGTGAGTGTACTTATGTCACAGCGCCGTCTAGTGTCAAAGTCGAGTACTGTTGAGAAGCAACCTATTCGAGGGGACATACGGTACAATCGTTGTAGTCACAGTAGCCTAATAATAATAATAATAATAATAATAATAATAATAACAATAATAATAATAATAATAATAATAATAATAACAATAATAATAATAATAATAACAATAATAATAATAATAAATCTTGTAATTAGGAGATCATCTCTTTTTTCATGTCATGTATTTATTTATTTCAGGCAAAACAACAACAATCCGCAGTAGAACACGGGACAATTACAGTTGTATTTTACAGTAAATAAAAAACAACAATAAACCAACATAAAAAACTAAAATAAAAAATACAAACAAACAAATTCAGTGTGAAAGAGAGAGGGAAGAATAAAACCTATTTAATAGCACCTCCATTACCACAGTGAGCTTCTCTGTGGCTTCAGTATGTAATCTTTGGATTCAATGCTGATTAAGCAAATATCTTAAAGTATATAGAACTGATACATTTGTAACTGAGTAACTAATGTGTTATGCTGGTGGAGTCACCACAGGTAACAGATAGCAATTACATTGTAACAACAATTTAATCATTTTCATTATCAAAATTTCATTATGATAAATTGTTTAGTTCGTGAATACTCTCACTGATTTATTTCACACAAAATAAATGTTCAATGTCAGGGTATAGACATATGGCAGAGTGTAAACTTAAGAGTATGTAAACTTATGCATTTCATAGAATATGAATGATAACACAAAAACCTTTATTTCACTCATGGTTATTGGCTGCGTGAACCCATTTATTGTCAAAAAACGTATTTGTTTACAGTTTTCACCTAGAAACTAACCGAATGACTGATCAAAAGTTTACATATTGTGCATCTGCAATGTCACTTTATCAATCTAACCACCAACAGTTATTTATTATATATTCACCTGCAACTCTGATACAATATTTTATTCTCCATTTCATACATATCACATCCTGCCCAATTCGAACTAGTTTTTTTTTTTTTTTAATCTTATTTAGTGTGCATAACAGATGCTTGCATAGTTTATTTAGAGTGAGATGCTAAGAGACATTACTATTAGACATTTTCCTGACTTTTTGCACCCCCCTGTGTGTTCATGTCTGAGCTGCCGTGACAACTACATTTCTCCATTGTGAGATCAATAAAGAACTATCTTATCTTATCTTGAAACAAACATCATTTTTTCAGAGAGTCCAATTTTATCAGAGTGTCCTGTATTTCAGCTGAAGTGAGTTTTTCTTTGCTCCTGAACAATTTCCCTGGCAGTTGTTGAAGGTCATGTAAACGTTAGATCAGGGACATTTGAGTAGTTTAAACTCAGTTCTTTGACAAGTTCTTCGCACAACCACTAACCATGAGTGGAAAGAAAGATTTTTGTGTTATCATTCATATTCTATGAAAAATGGCCAAAAGATTAAAAGGATATGTAAACTTAAAAGGCTATGTAAACTTGTAAACAATATAACATACTAGCACTGATAAACTGAATTGATTACTTACAATGATTTACAAATCATAATCTATTGCATGCTGGAGTTACATAGTTATTTACATATTTCACATAGGCTTTACAGGACATTTCTGAATAGCTAACGGCATCGAAGGATGGGTCAAACGTAGAGGACAAACTTCCCTATGGGAACAATACCTTACAAGAAGTTGTCAATTTATCAGCGCCATAAACATCGTGGTCATTTTCCCCCCTTTGCCCCGAGAGATCCAAAAGGAAGAGAGCAAAAGGTTGTAGATGTCAAAAGTCAAAATCTATTCTATTCTTATACTATTACCTGTTTACAAATGTTCTTCTTTGATGGCATATTTCCTGGCTTTTTGCACCCTCCTGTGATCTTATCTTAAGAGCTGTTGTAATGAGTACATTTTCTCCATTGTGAGATCAAAAGTCTTATCTTATCTATATTATCTCATCTCAAATGCTTTTTTAAAATCACAATATTCTAGATACTGTACATATTTTGAAGGCCCATGATTGATGGAGGAGATTCACTTTTTTAATGTTAATTTTTGTTATGGAATAGTTTCATCATAAACATCTCTTTCAGATATTCCTCATGAAAATACAATGTAATCATTATAGAGAATTGATTGTATTGTATTTCTGCAAGCCATATCTAAAAAAAAAAAATCTCACTGTACCCCACCATCTTTAGGCTAGGGCATGGAATGTTAAATGTATGGATGTGGGTTGGATGGTTGTATGCCACCTGAAATCTAGGGCTTCCACTGCATGCTCCACAGTCTGAATTTACAGATAAAGAGGAGGGTGTGAGTTATTCAAACAGGCCTATAGCTGAGTGCTATCGCTTGTATAAAGTCTCTGTTTGGCTGTTGGCGCATCCCATTGTGTCGCAGATAGATTAGAGAGCTCTGATTGGCTGACAGTCGGTGACGAAGCCCTCAACGCTCTCTCCAATTGGTTCGTTCTTGCAGGTTAAACCGAGGGTCGTATTTTTGTTCCTGTGTCAAACAAAAAAAGAGAAAATACACAGTGACCGGACAACAATACGATCGCAGTACGGTAGATTACGGTAGATTACGATATATTCTGTGAAGTTCTGTATTTATTCATCAGCAGACCACGGCCATCTCAGCATAAGTGTTTTTGAAGATGGTAAGTTTGATATTTTGGCTAGTTCTTTGCTAACCGCTAACATGATGTTAGCGTTTAGCAGCGGTCAAAAAATCCAATATACTTATCTGAGGACAATCCAAACCCTTACTTTAAAATTCTTCCTCTATTCGGCAATAGGAGATGCGAATTATATTAACGCTATACATAATTGACGATTGTATTATAGTCGTAGCATATCATTTGTTGCTAGGCGATGCTAGCTAACGTTGATACACTTTGGTGGTGGAGAGTCCAGTAGTATCTACTACTACTGAGCGACTACTAAGAACAAACCCGGTTAAAATAATAGTATTAACTCTTTTGAGGTGGATGCTACTACTTTTTATCAGAGTACCAGTCATTTTTTATGGCCGTCCATCTACTTAAAGTAATCAACCTCTTTGCGAACACGGTTTATTGATCTGTTTAAGTGTATTACAACAAAGTATTATTATTATTATTATTATTGGAAAAGAAAGAAAAATAAAACCTCATTATACTAGTTGATAACCAGGAGTGGCTGGAATAAAAACTACATATTAGAATTAATTGCATGCACATTCATGTTATAATTTGCTCTTTCCAGAACTCCAATGTGGAGAATTTGCCCCCTCACGTTCTTCGCTTGGTTTATAAAGAGGTGTCGGCATTAGCAGCAGATCCCCCTGAGGGAATTAAAATTTACCCCAGCGAAGAAGATATAACGGAGTTGCACACATCCATAGAAGGCCCTGGTAAGTAATCACACAATCAGCTGTTCAGATTAAGCAATCATAATCATGTTTGTTTTTATCAAAACAATGTAAGTAGTAACTGTGGTGTTTCAGTTAACTCCCATTAAGTAATTGAGTTTTAATTCATATCTGGGTTGCATCTATATACTATGTAAATGTATTATTATTTTACATTATTGAGTCACATAGCATCAACCTCCTATTATAATTGTCTAAGTATTGTTTTGACCAAATTGAATTGTTTCAGTCGACTCTCCAACCAGGGCTGCATCTTGAGGTCCTCCGCCAATCAGATGGCTTGGTCCAGTAATAAAAACCTTCTGTCTAAGTCAACTCTGATAATTATATAATGATAATAAAAACTCCAAAAAAAGCCTTTAAAATAAGACTTGGGTAATTATGCTAAGAGGTTGACAACAGTGATGATTTGGTTCCATTACTTGGGCATAATGTTGGTGTAATACATTTTTAATACTCTGACAGAGGGAACTCCATTTGCTGGTGGCATTTTCCGAATGCGCCTTGTCCTCGGGAAGGATTTTCCTGCTGTTCCACCCAAGGGCTATTTTCTGACCAAGATTTTTCACCCCAATGTTGGCCACAAAGGTGAAATCTGTGTCAACGTGTTGAAGAGAGACTGGAAGGCAGAACTTGGCCTCAGACACGTTTTACTTGTAAGATCCATCATTGCACACACATTGTTTTATTTTTGTTTGTATTTTTTTAATTTATTTATCTTTTTTCTTCCACAGACAATCAAGTGTCTGCTTATCCATCCAAATCCTGAATCGGCTCTAAATGAAGAGGCTGGGCGCTTACTTTTGGAGGACTATGCAGAATACGAGTCTCGTGCTCGTTTGCTGACAGAAATCCATGCCATGGGTAGCTCCGGCGGGACCTCAGGAACACAGCAGGACCCTAACGATGGCCCTCAACCAAAAAAACACGCAGGTGACCCAACGAAAAGAGCAGGGCCCAGTGCAGTAATGACGGCACCCCTGGGGAATGGAGCCAGCACCGCCAACAGCAGCAATATCAACAGTAGTAGCAGCAACAATACTGTAGCAGGGAAAAAGAAAGCAGATAAGAAACGTGCATTAAGGCGACTTTAATGCTTTTGCACAGTTCTGTATGTAAGTGTGTGTGTGTGTGTGCGTGTGTGTGTATATAAGTACTGAAGTGCGTTTGCGTTACTTTGTTTAACCATCTCTCTATTTCTACCACCTTTTTGAAGTCCACTTTATACTCCTCCAGTCATCAAGAGTCTGTCCATTTATATCACAGAACTTCAATTATTTTCATAAACCCTGATATTGATCTTTTATTTGAAGGAAAATTACAGAAGCTGTATTTTAGCCATTGGGTAATTCTAAAAATACATGTCAGGAATTGTTTTCTTATCTACTGACCCTTCTGTCCACATCTAACATGTCTGAAATCTGTTTTGCAGTGAACATTGTTGGCTCTTTTCAAGATGTCTTCTCTGCTGTGATGGTACTGTGTACTGCTCAGCAATGTTGTTGATTTAAATCTGAAACATTAAAATAAAAAATAAAAGGGAAGGAGTATTGTCAGTGGAATAAAGGCAAATCTCATTTTTATACACAAATAAAATTAAGCAATGGAATAATATGAGCGAATGAGTATTTTCCATTCATTTTTTTTTTTAAACTTGGGGGACACTACATCGAAAGCTTTCTGTTGGAAGTCTTGTGGTTATTGTTATGACTCGTCTGGTGCTATTTGGGATTGGGCTAGTTTGTATGTAAAGGAATGGTCTAGATAAAGCATGGATATCCTTTAACCTCTGATTTTGCAGCCATATGGAGAACTTATTTAGAGATTGGTCAGATCTTAAACACGGGCCTAAATTTTTTTTAAACTGAGATGGCATTGTTGAAAAAGGTGCCTCTAACTTCTGTCGCTGTACTGACTGGATATTTTGTCACTTTCAAAATATTTAATAAAGATAGAAGGTTCAATCATGGGTGTGGTAATGTCTTAAAATGACCATTTTAGTGCCGAACAGAAGTCCAAAGAGTTACATGATCTTGTAAGAGTAGCATTTCATTTTGTTTAATATTCTGCAGTGATGGACTAACTATTATGAAGGAACCAGTAATCTACCTCAGCAGCCAGTGCGTGAAAAGTGCACCCGGTAGAGCGTCATTGGCGCATCTAATGAAAGTATCCACTGGCCTCTGCAGACGTGCAGCAGCCCACCCACCTGTGTAGAAATAGCTGCCTGCCATGGAGGTAATTATCAGACCTTCCTTAGACAGATAGCTTGATGTGAAATATTTTATTCACCTAAATGTGTCCTGCTTTTGTTCTTCCATTCTTAAATTGCCTATTGTTTGGGTCATTTACATGTGGGTGAATTTACTAATGTGATGGTCCTCTGTTCTTTTATGGAGGCCTATATAGTCAGCTGTTTCTTGTTTGTCTTGGAACAAAACAAACAAAAAAAAAATCACCCATTTGAATTGCCAATGTGGGACTGGAACTAATTGACAGTTTCGTTCACGCTCCAGTGTTAAAGCGTTTGCGCCAATCCTCTCCCCTTCCCCGTTTTTATCGCTTTCATAATTGCCACCAACATAATGACACAGTTGCTGTGGCAACCGTTTCTCTGTCTCTTTTCACTCTAACTCACGAAGAAAACACACATAGCTACTCTTTGATTCTCAGAGGTCCTCAGCTGCGTGGATGGTTCCTGGAATGTGTGTGTTTTTTTAATTATTACATCGATAGACCTGCCACCTTGCTTTTTATTGTATTTGCAAAACTTTCAAAATGCACAGCCAACAAAAGAATGCATCCTTATCAGTGTATGCACATGTCATTGTATTCAGTATTAAAAGGGAAATGTGGTTATAGTAAAAACAAAGGTTACGCCACCAGTTGAATGAGGTCTAAAGACAGTCTGTATAAGCGCGAGAAAGCATCATCGCAGCAGCGCGAGCGACCAATCACAGCGCGTTAAGAACGGCGAACCACCGTGAGGCCGATTGCAGTTGTGCTTTACGACCAATCTCTGTTGGAAATTATTTGGAGAATCAGCCGCAGACCATTTTATACAGGCAAGTTACAGTCGAGTTTTTGGGTGATTTTGCGCACCGCCTGGCACGCAGATAACTTAAGACATTTATGGAACTCACTAGAAAAAGAGAAAAGCTTATAGCCTAGATATTTGTCAAATCACGGACATACATGATCTGTAGTCCTTTTCTGCAACAGGAACGTTAAAACATTTGGCATACCCACAGTTCAAGCTGTCCACTTGCAATAACAGGCTGCCTTCAGAAGAACATTGAGTGAAGTGCGCAGGCTCTCCCCGCGCTCCTCTCCAGCATCAGACCCCAGAGCAACGCACAGGTAAGACACGACATTTTGCACCTTTCACTTTTGCAACATCATCTCTCACAATATGCACTCGAACACTTAGACAGCGTTTAATGCATGTTTTGGGTGTTTGAGGAATGTTTTTACAATCTTTACGCATGAGATGCGCTGGAGGCTGTCAAACAAAACATCAGGATCAAAGCTGCGCCACGCAATAAGATTTTATAGAATTCTTACTAGACAGTGGTGACATAAAAAGGTACACCTTTTAGAGGTCCTCAGTGCCATCATTGAGACTGAAGAAATATTAATCACGTATAAATGACATACAATGGGTCTTCACACACCGGTACGAATACACCCACGCACTCTAAGCCACTGGTACATGCAAGTCATGTCCCTTAATCGCAGGCTTCTTCGTTGCAACTCCCTTATGAACTAATAAAGCGACTGTTTTTTTTTTTAGGTATTTGTGCGTAAACAACTTGAATGATGCAAAGTCATTGCGCAGCATTCATGTAGGCTATTCCCTGAACAATAAGCTCCTGATGCGATGGTGTTTTAATTGTCCTCTCCATCAGCATCGCATTCTTCCAATGTTTCCCAAGCCTTTCATTTTTCTCATACTGATATTTAGTCAAAGGAAGCCATTTTGATTTGTTCTCTTCGAACACCTGTTGAAATCTCTACTGGACAGACGTCTGCTCAGCTTTATAGTATATGCTGCATTGAACGCAATGGGGAGTTTGTGTATTATTCGCACACAAACTCCCCATTGTGTGCGAATAATACACAAACTCCCCATTTGTGTGTAAAATTGTAAGAGCTCTGGATTATTGAAAAATCCTTGTATCCAAGTAACATTACTGGTTTAACAACCAGTAATGTTGCATGCCCCTCATCCTTTGCTTTGCTTCTCTTCTCATTCCTCAACTCTCAATCTGCTGCATTGCTTCAACACTAAAGTTGACAAAATGATATTGTTCAAGGCATTTTTTTTGGTGATAAAGTGGTAACTTACTTTAAAATGTGTTATTTATTGTTATTATGTATGCATATGAATATATATATATATATATATATATATATATATATATATATATATATATATATATATATATATATATATATATATATATATGTATTACTATTACATATATATATATAATTTTTTTGTACATATATAAAGGAGCCTAAGGCACACCGAGGTGGCTCCATAGATGTTGTGCCTTCTTGTCAAGCCAAAACACAAGCAGGTTAGGACTTTGACGTGGTGGTCTGTCTAATAGCTGCAGAATGGATTGTGCCTTTCATTTCTTTTCTTTTTACTGGTTCTTTCACTCACACAGACAGAGCTGCAGTGCTATTCTGAGAGAGTTAGCTGCCTCAACCCACGCACCGAATCTGAAAACGAGAGAAAGGCAGAACGGGGAAAAAGACGTGAAGGAGGGAGAAAGAAAAGGGATATTGCAAAGAACAAGAGATTGAGTTTGACAAAATGCCCATATAGTCTCAGGTTAAGCATTGCATAGGCTATCACAAAACCCTTTCACAGGTTGTCCGGTTGAAAGAGACATTAGATGAGCTTCTTCTGAATGTGACTTGCCGATTTGCAGATTTGTTTTGCCGTTTCTGTGATGTGCTATATTGTATTGGTGAGTGCTGGGAGAAATGTACTTGGTTCTGTGCCACCCACACACCGCCCTCCCACTCACGGTCGTCTCTCTCCCTGCATCTATAGCTACCTCTGGCTCTTCCCTGCTCAAAACAATCTCTCTTTGCTCATTTAAATCCCTACCCTGCATTTATCTCTGCTCCTCTCTCGCCATCAGGGGCTTTTCAGTGTGCACCGTGTGTTCCTTCAGAGATCAAACCTGCACATTTGAACAATTATGCAAAAGCATCCGGCAGGAATGGAACAAATATTATCTATGGGTTTTCTTTATGCAACAACAAAACATTCTTAAGAGCCCAGGTGGAGCAGAGATCAGAATGTATGTTTAATAGTTCATATTATTATCGGGCTTATCTGCATGAAACAAAAACTGGCACAAACTTGAATGTGCAAGGACAAATTAAAGGGGACAATGGTTTCATATTATGCCTAAAAGCTGTTACATTGTTCAATCACAAAGGCGCAATTGTTTATAGGACAGACCTCTATATGGCTGCTGGTATTTAGAACATAATTATTCCATTCACAACTACATTTATAGTGCTGGAGTTCTATATCCCACTCCCCTTGAACGCCTCTTGAATGTTTTTTCAGCTAGTGTTAGTCTGGACAGTTCCCTGTAGTAGATATTTGACTATAAAACAAACAGGCTTGAACATTGTCATGAGGATTTCAACTGCTACTGAACTGGTGTCAGATGCTTTTTCCAGTTTTTTCCGGACGGCCAGTCATTCTGTTTACTGTAGCTTTAATCCACAAGATTAATGTAGCGAGATTGTTGTTTTGATATTTCTGTTTGAGTTTAACTGTACCCTGCATCCCTCCATTTGAGACAACGACATCAAATACTAGAAAAATTGAGGTGGAGCTGAAAATTCTGTGCTGGTAAGATTTCTAGTTTTAGTTTAGTTTGCTAATTTAGTTCAATGTCTTCTCTGTTAGCATTAAATTTGTGATAATATTCAAAAACGTGTGTGATGTCAGCCATAAGAATACCTATAATATGACAGGTTTGTCAATCCAATCACTACCAAATAATGATGAGGGGAAACATTTGGATATTTATTTGGAAATTTAATTTAAAAAAAACTGTTTATCTCCCATAGAGCTGTCCTGGCACCTGCCCTCCGACTGTAATAGAATTATCTATCGTAGATATACGTATACCATAAACATGTTGTTGGGGGTATGCATAGACATTTCTTGAAGGTAGAGAATTTGGGTGATAAATACTTGTGTGTTTTTCTTTTTCTTTTCAGAACACACTTCAGCATACAACATACTTGGAAGACATTGAGGAAATGACACACATCATGATTTAGAATTGGCAGACGAAGGACACTAGTTGTGGGAGCGCTGATGCTTCGGGTCTGAAGGTTCGAGGGGCATGTAATAGAAACAAGTGGAGCCTGTGGAGATTTGAGTGTTCTGTCTCTCCCATCTGTGCCTACAGATAGGGACGTTTTGATAATTACATATAATTATAATTTCTGTGGGAGACAGATCTGCCTCTGTCTATTATTGCCAACACAAAAAAGACACATTTCCATTTTCTCAACAAAAGTGGTGTTCGTTGAACCCCCTGAGACGAATCAGGAATAATTTTATGTCCTTAAGGCAACACTATGTGCCATTCTCTTAATAGCCTGTCAGTGAGCCAGTTGAACGGCATGGCCAACTTTAGTGCCTAAAAAATGACAGCAGATCTGTGTGGAGCTTGAGACGAGTCTGGCTTTAAGATGGATCTCACAGACTACAACTCATTTTGTTGGTTTATGCTTATCTGCAATTTTCAGTTTTTACAGTCTCCTAGCACTTAGGCTGAGGCTCACTCATTATCACCCAGCCCAATCACAGTAACAGTCTGTGCCAGGCAAGAACTGGAGAACATTTATACAATGGTAGAAAAGATTTGAGCACATGTTTATAGATTTGGTAAGTGTAGTTTATAAATAATAGGTCTGAAATAAAAGGTGAATAATAGCCATATCCATGTTCTATACTGTGGTGCAGTCTAATAAAAAATGTAGTCAAAAATATGATCATTAGACCATTACACACACCATGCATTTTACATCGAGCTGTTGCATGTGGGTGATTTTGGAGTGAAATCTGAATACAGTTAAAACTATGAAAGAAAGATCAGCCATACCTCTTTAATATTATTGTGCAAGTGCCAATATCAGCAAAAGAATGTATAGTGTTTCTACAGGCTGTTATAAAGACTGAAGCCAGGGTTATTTTTAATCCATTTTTTCAAATATATACCTTGAGTAAAGGGAGCGTGTATTGAAAAGGACCCTAATTGTGAAAGCATGTTCAGAGGTGCTGATGTAATGGAAAGATGAAGACAACACTCCCTCACTGGCGTCCAAGCCATTTGCTTAAATATATTTATCATGCATCTTTAAACATAGACTTTTTGTAAAGTCAGACAAATCAATAACATCTACTTCAGAATGAAACTATTGGTGTAATATCCAAATGCAGGAGGCTGTACATGTGTATTCACATGGCATTTTAGTGGATTAAACTGCAAAAGCGGATACAGCATTGACTCAAACACAGAAAATAGATCTCTTAGTCATGTAAAAATGACGCCCACCATCAGTCTCAGAGTGCTCACTGTCTCCCTGCTCTCGCTCCTCACTGCCCCACTTACCACTGGTGTGGAGACCTCTACGGCCCCTTCTCTTCAGCACTTTGAACACTCACAAACAGCTAGTACTGAGCAGTCCATCTCACTCCTGCTACGTGTAATCCAGACCAATGCTCAACCAGCAGCTCTGAAAAGCAGGCCCAAAGCCCCTGAGAACCCTCCAGAGTGTGCAGAGGAGGCCCTGGAGATTCCTCCCAGGCCACAGCCCCAAGTCATGTGTTCCAAACCCGTCACATCTCCTCCCTTAGGTGCAGCCCAGGTAGCATTCATCCGCCCCCGGCTCATGGATGTGTTGACAGATGTATGCCGGGGTTATTTCGATGTGATGGGACACTACGACAGTGCGTTTAACTGCACTAAAGACACCTTCACTTTCTGCTGCGGCACGTGCCACTACCGTTTCTGCTGCCCGGACAGTTCTCGCCAACTGGATCAGGACAAGTGCAAGAACTACCACTCCCCCGACTGGGCCAAGACGCAGACGGAGACCATGATGCTCCCAGATGATATGGGCCCTGACACAGAGGTTGACCCCCTGAAGCAGCAGAGCCACAACACTGGGATTGTCATCGGAGGAGTGGTCGTCTTCATGATCGTTGTTGCTGTGGGAATCAAGGTGGTCTTCAACAAGGTGCAGCAGGAGGCAATAAACAGAGATCTGAACATGCCCAGGTATGGCTGGCTCATTTCCCAGTATTTCTTCAATGTATGCTCTGATTAAACTATTCTAAATTTAATTATTCTGGAGTACAGTAAAGCAATGGCCACATACTAGCAATTTGGATGAAAAAAGTTAATTTTCTGTTTGATATAAAGATACTGTATTTTTTAATCATAATAATTTAACTGTCATCTTGATATTTTGGTTAAAAAAAGGCCATTACAGGTGGTGCTTTAGGTCAGTGAGAAACAGATTATTCATTGCTCATTTTGTGCAGAGCCTTGGTGGACATGCTGCGACACCAGTCCAGCCCTGTGCAACAAGACGAGAGAAACAACAGTGTGGCCCTGACTGTTGCGGACGGGACAGGAACACTGGGACGAACTCAAAAGAACCTGTATGCTCCTGGACTCCCCAGCAAAGACAACAGATGTGAGACTTTTGTTGTCTATATGCAGTAAAGCTTTTTTACGTGTGTGTTGGATTTTTGACATGTAAATTGGAAACTAATCACTCATGTTTTTCTCTTTAGTGGGAAATTTGCAGCACAATTTCATCCACCCATCGAACACCAGCCCCAAACACACCGCCACTATTGGTAAGACAGCTGGCTTCTATGTAAATTGCATGTAATCACCTCTGCATCATTTGCTTCATTCATTTTGGCTTTACGCTTACAAGTAGGCTCATTTACTCAAACAATAATAATGATGATCTTATCCTTGGCTGCTTGTGGGATCCGAAAGCATGTTTGATTTCTGCCTGTTTGTGTGAATGTAGCAGATTCAAACTCTGCTTCCCGCAGTGTGCGATATCCAGAGGAGCAGGTCTCATTAAACACACACTGGTTTGTCCCTGTGATATCTGCAGAACGCACCCCTCGCATGAATAATGCTCAGCTGGCAGCTGGAGGAACCCTACTCTCCAGCAAACACAACAACACAAAATCCCAGCCGTCCTTCCACCACTCCCTGCACAACTTAGCCCAGCTGCCCCCATCCTATGAGAGTGCCACCAAACCTGAGCTCAACCGATACTCGTCCCTCAAGCGCCTTGGTATGTTCTCCAGAAATGCCTTCACATTTCACACTTTCTCATTTTGAGAGTTTTGTAAAGTGAACAAGAATTAACTATTGATTTGTTTTGTTTGGCTTCCAGAGAAAGGTCTGGATGAGTACTCTTCAGGCTACTGCACCACCAAGCGTCGCCCGCACACCGCCCAGCCGGCCCTGCAGTCATCCAGTCATCACCTCCACTGGGGTGGGGACTACACCCTCAGTGGCAGAGGCACCCTGCCCAGGCACGCTATGCGCCCCTGGATTCCCCCTCCTCCCTCTGGTATAGTGCCTGCCTCTCCCACTCCCAACCCTTACCCGCTGGATCCTCCTGAACCGCAGTTCAACCCTAACTACGACACCCTGTCCAAGCCGAGGAAAGTCAAGTCCTCTGACCAACTCCTCAACATGGGAGAGGTCCCTGGGAACACAGGCACACTCTCCCGAATGTCCAAGAATCAGCAGCATCAGTACTACAAGAACAAAAACTCCAATACGCAAACCTTAACTCGCAAAACTCAGGACCGGCGTCAGGATGAGCGACAGGACAGGCAGGACAGGCAGGACAGGCAAGATAGGCAGGACAGGCAAGAGAGACAAGAAAGACAGGAGAGACAAGAGAGACAGGACAGGCAAGAGAGACAGGACAGGCAAGAGAGGCAGGATCGTCAGCGCGAGGAGCGGCTGCTCATGTCCCCAGACCACCTGGAGGAGCGCATGGGTGTTGGGATGGGAGTCGTTGACCCCTACGCCCACACGCCCAGCGGGGTCCCCACTCTGCCTCGTCAACAAAAGGCTCAGTCTCAGCAGAACGTGTCTACGCCTTCCCTGGATCGCCACCACATGATAAAGATGAACTCTCACCCCACATCCGGCAGGGAACAGGAGAGGAGCACCCCAATGCCCGGCCACATGAGTGGAGGGATGGGGTGGGCAGGGGAGCCGCCTGCCCCGGCCGTGGTTATGGGAACAGGAACGCTTGGAGGCCATAGTGCAAGACGAATGGCTTTTGCGACGAAAAGGCAGAACACCATTGAGCAGCTACACTTCATACCAGGAGGGGGCAGTTCGGGGTCATCCGGCAGTGGAGGGGGGAGTCAGGGGATCAGGACAGGGAGCAAAAATGAGGTGACAGTGTGAGCTTAGTGCCTAATAGAGTTATGCTCTTTAGAGATAGATCACCCTACTGCATTTAACTATTAGACAAAAGGCATTATACTATTAGAGAAACAAATAAGAGAAACATGACTAGAATAGTATCTAATATAGTTTATTTATATAGACAAATGATCAGTATTTAGGCATTTAAATAACTATTCTGTTGTAAAAGCTTAACTAGTATTACAAGGTGAAAAGTATTATAATGCTATTGTGAGGATTATCTGTTATGGTTATGTGATAGCCTACATCAGCCATATTTTGTAACCAGTTTGCCATATCGCCATTAACAACAGTGCCATTACTTAGAAAGACTGACCAACGGGGTACAAACTGCCAGAGCTGTTCTTCATAATTTAGTATTAAATGTTTTTTATTTTTCCAAGACGTACTCAGGAGCCATATTTAGATAGAAAACCGGACGATCGGGGAATGAGGTTTGCTGAGAACTGTGTGACATTTTCGAGGACCGAGCCAACCACCTGTAGGACCTTTGCTAACGGACAACTGCCAACAAAGATTATCAATGAGCGGACAGTGGTATCCTGCCTCATGGTGATATGGAGGGATACAGCAGCGAATGGACCTAAAAAGGCTGTTTAAGACTGGGGCTCCGGTCAACAGGCTGGACTGCTTTTGGATGTGCCACTTATCTCAATTTGATGCCTGGGTTGCCTAGATTTCCATGTGACCTTAGCCTAAACTCCCAGTGGACAGATCACTGTTACATTGCAGAGGTGTAAGCTATAGACGTGTTATTTTATGAATCAGGAGTGTAAAAAAATAATGGGGCTACGCTACTCTAGAGCCATTGACAAATTCTTTACTTACACAAGTCAAAAATCAGCAGAACAGAAGTGCATTATGGGGTATGTGTTTATTATTTAAAGTAAGTTCAAAGAGCAAGGGTTTTCCTGTAGAGCACAAATATGCGGTTGCACTTACACAACTGCCCTTCAGAAAAAAAAAGCCATTTTGCGGAGACACAAAGAAAATACCACTGCGAAGCTGGTTTGACAATCACCATTCCTGTTATCTTCTCCGAGTCCATGATATTTTGTACAGTCAACGGAGAGACTTCAGAGCAAAATCCAAAAACTCTTGAGTCGGGGGGGGGGGAGTAAAGGGGCACCCATAGGCCTTTTTTCTCCTGAACGAGAGACCCAGATGGCGGACGGAAGCCCTCTCCATCTACGACAAGACCTTGCTGTATCATATTGCACCACGATATCAGTGAAAAAAAAAGAGAGAAAAGTGAAAAAACCTACATCAATAACGCTTATCAATACCAAGGGCTATCCTATCTTATATACTGTATGTGAAATCTATAGTCCATATAAAATGCTATCTCTTTCTCTTGATTTTGTGTTGATATTGTCATGATGTGTGAAGTATTAACTGTACAGATACAGAAAACGGCGCTACGGAAGCACAAAAATTCAAAGAGAAAAGGTCACAAACAAATAAACTTTGCACAAATTCCATGAAATTTTGCACCCGGTTCGAGCTTTTACTATCACTTTGCATTGATACCGTTGGCGCGAGATTTGCCAATTGCACGGTTGGTCAATAGAGGGTATGATGTACAAGTGGATGGGAAATAAGAGTGGTCATTCTGAAGAAGAAAATGGTCACTGGACTGCATTTGTTTACAGATTAACAAGATTCAGATCAAATGTATTCGGACAATCTACCTATACATAGTGCTCAATGTAGTTGTTCTGAATATGATGGAGTGTTCTTAATAATTATTACAACTATTATAACTGTTATGGTAATTACAATTATCTTATGGTGTGATGTTATTTTACTTGGTGGGGTTTACGTGTTTCTCGTTTCTTTTTTTACTTTCGTTTTTTTAAAGAAAACTAGCATTTTCATGACTAGCTGTTTTTTCATACATTCCAAACCTTGTTGCATGCCAGCACCATTTCTTTGAGAGGCATTTTGCAGTAAGCCTGGATGTACGGTCACTGATCAATTTATAAACGACTTGTTCGTACTGTGCCTAGTCATCGGCCTTATTGAGCTCAAGTTTACTTCACAACACTCTGGAAACAAAAAAAAAAAAAGGAGGAAAGAAAAAGATCTTTGGCCAGCAAGAGCCTTTCAAATGTATTGCCGACGACGTGACGAGCCAGAGGGGTGTACAGCATGTGCTTGGTGGGGCAGTCCGACTCTTATTGTACAATGCCATAATGTATGTGTGCATGGATGAATGTTTTATACACAGATGGGAGAGAGGACAGAGGGGTGATAACAAATGCTTTGAACGCAATGTCTTTTTTCAGGGAAACAGGACCGATGACATGAAGTAGTCTAGAGTTTTTTATTAGAACCACTAAAGGTCTGTAGCAAAGTCTGTAAAATCACACAAGCCATATTCAAACTTCATTCTCACGATTTTATAAATGGTCGATCTAATTTGTGCAAGTATTGTATTTTGTATAGCTAGTACAATCAGAATATTTTAAGTGGTCTATTTGCATTGATTTGAGAATCCAACACGATGTGATAGTATTTTATGAACTGTACAGTGCCAAACCTCATACCATTTTGTTGTCTTTCTATTGTCTTAGCTTCCTAAATGGCTACTGGGGTAATGACTTTTTCACCAATGGTGACTAATACACTGGCATGAGATAAGCTCTAGTGTCTAGAAGGAAATGAATGAATATGGTTTGTGCATTTACCATTATGAATTCATTCTGAGCGACTGTGATTCTGGAAAACTAAAGGGAAATTAAAATAATCAATTTATTTAATGTTTAAACAACCCTTTTGTTGCTCAATGCATTAACCCCCATTGGATACCAAGAATTTGTATAATAAAGTTGGTGAGAAAACTTAAAATGTATGCATTCATTTTCTCATTTTGAAACAACAAATAGAAAGACATTTTTGAGTCGTTACAAGATGAATTAGACTCTTTGAACTTAGTAAGACATTTGTGGCAGCTAATATTCAGGGCTGGTCCAAGCCTTCACAGGGCCCTAAGCGGAACGATGTCATGAGACCCTGACTACTTCTATTTAATTTTGGATAGATATTCACATAAATGAGACACACAGTCAATTCCCCCACCCTTCATCCTGATGTTTGAAAAAGAAAGTAGACTACGCTGCAAAAAGTAATCTAGAAATTAGTAAGATTTCCTTAAAATGAGTAAATAGATTTGAGTAACTAATTTCAAGAATTCTGCCTGGGACATTTTACCCATTTCTAGATTTCTTTTGCAGTGTACTAGTTATTTTGAGGAGCCATTGGACATTTGAGGGAAATTTATGAGGCACCTGTAAATGTATGCACTATTGGGGGCCTGTGGTGGTCTCGGGGCCCTAAGCAGCTGCATAGCCTGCTTATTGGGCTGGGCCGGCCCTGCTAATATTAAACTCTCAATTCTCTGAAGTATTCACATATTGCATTCAAAGAACAGACAAAACAAACATTGGAAGTCATAATAAATGTGATGATAGGCGCTCCAGAGCCATGTCCTTTGTAAAGGTGCATTGTGGAGCTTTGTATGCGCAAAAACCCACCTTGATATTAGTGCGTATTTGACCTTTTAGTGACCCAGTGGCTGTATGGGTGGTTAGATGGCGTCCCAGCTGCCTCTATGACAATCCAGAATCATTTTATTATGGTTTCTGGTTGGTTTTCTCTGATGATGGAACCATCTCCACGGCAAGGCAGTGAAAACCTAACAGTCATCTGAAAAACAATTCCTCCTGGAGCGTCAGAAAGGCCACTGTGTGAAAGTAAAGGCGCCATACCTAACCACTCATACAGCCACTGGGTCGCTAAAAGGTCAAGTATGCACTAAAATCAAGTTTTGTTTTTCAAATAAAAAGTTCCACAATGCACCTTTAACTTTCACAAGTATAAACAAGTGTTTTTAGTAAAAAGATCCAAAAAACCAGTAGCCTAAATTATAGATCTCAGTAATAGGCTACAGTTTTTCTGATACAAGCTCTCAAGTCATTTAATACTGTATTTCCATTAAACTGTAATTCATAGTGATGTTTCTGCTTTGTTTTTATTTATTTCTATAGAAATAGATGTACCAGATTTCATATTCTTATTGTAGGCTATAAAAATATTACATTTAACTGGCCAAACAGGGCAGTGTGAATTACCAAGCCAACAATGTGTTTGTACTTGTAATGTACCCTGGTGACTATGTTTGACGTGGTCTTATTATTTATTTTGGTCATTATATTTGGTCATTACCTTTAAAAAAAAAAGAAAATTGCCTATAACCTAATATCCACAGTTCAAAAGAATTAAAAGAACACTTTTTTGTTTTCATTCTTTTGAAGCCCGTAGATGTTTTTCTCACATGGACAAACGGGATGATGGTGATGAACTTTCTTTTTCCATCCAAATAGGTAGAAAACAGGCAACTGGGGTCTCTATGATGCGTAATAAATTTGGTTTGCCACATTTTCAAGAAGAAAACATGGAGTTCTGTCTCTCACGTCGCCTCATAAACTGAAGTGGGCAGCTGGACTGGACTGAGCGGGCTGAAGCGCGCTGTGCCAAACCCGTCTGTGCGCCCCTCGCTGCTGCTGCTGCTGCTGCTACCCGGAAACATTACAAGGGCCGGAAAGGACCAATGTTAAGAGCGCACACGTCACTCACTTTTACCTAAAATATTATCATCGCCTATACAAAAAGTAACATCGCTCGCAGCCTCTGTAGAAGCGCCGGGCGAGTGCAAAGTGTCGAGAGCAAATGGCCAGGAGGGTGCCGCGGTGTCGGTCGCGGTGAGCAGTCTTCGCGTCCACTCGGCGCAGCATCAGTGAAAATGGCTCTGGCTAAAGACTGGAAAACAGCACGCAGAAATGGACGCTAGCAGCTACACAGTCAGAAGAAGGCGTGACAGGCCCCATCCATCCGCAACTGTGCTGTGCAACGGGATACTGTGTAGGTAACGCTTTGCCCTGTCTGCCTCATGGACGCACACTCGCTCTGGCAACGCGATGGCCCCGATTGTCAAGATCTTTTTAATGTTACAAGTGGGGGGAAGGCAATCGTTAGCTCGGGGGGCATGTTGCTTTCCTGATGCGTATAGCTCCACCAGATATTAACACAAGGAAACAGCGCTGGATGCGAGGAATAAAGTTTTGCATTGGAGCGCGACTAGTGGTTCCTTTTAGCACAAATTACATCAATACTAGTTTAGTGCATGCGTTGTTACATGTAGCGCGGTGTTTCACGTGTGGCAAACACAGTGGTATTTCTGATGTTTTACTCCCTTGTGCACAGGATTGCAAGTCTGCATGAAAATGAGAGGGGCTCAAATAAATGTATCTGGTTCAGCAGGGCATTCCTCTGCTGTAACTACATCACACCGACCAGTGGAAATGGTAAGAGCATAAAAGGTGAGCAAAAGCAGACCCCCTAATTGTCAGTAATGAAGTAATATCATTTGCCTTTGTGCATTTCGTGAAAATAGGATGGACACTTAAATATATATTATTATTGTTGTTGTTGCTATAGGCCCATAATGTGTTATTCCTAGGGCTTCAAATGTAAAATAATGAGAAATGGTCCCTTAAAAATCAGCCAATTCAGTTTAAAAGTACACATTTTGCTTTTAATATAGTTTTTTTTAGCATAGTAAAGTATTTCAGTGCTAACTCATAATTTATTAGGTTCTGCTAATGTCAGACAGACAACTGCATACTGCACATACCTCACCATTACAATCCTCATAAAACAGTTTTTCTCTTGCTTGTTCTTTTATACTCCAGGAAAATCTTGATTGAAGACAGATGAGGAACTGCTCACACGAGAGAACATCAACAAAACCAGCAAAAAGAGATGAGACGTTAACATCCTAAAGTCAATATAGTTGAAGGAACACCCCTCTTTTCAAACAAAGCTCAGCACTTCAAATCATAATTTATTCTCCCAGGGTAGTTAGGAGAAAACAGCACATACATGTAGTTACCAACATTTTTTGTTGGGATTTAATCATAGCCTAGTCACATCGTTGGGGTTCATTGTCCCTAATCAGCGACTGCTGGGATTATTGCCGCCTCTGCTGTAGGAGTATTGGCTACTGTGCCCCATGTGCCAGTGAGTGGGAAATGTTCCAGTTTGGAAAGTATAATCTGGACATTATAGAGATGTTAAGTGGGCACCAGGCCCACCAGTTCAAAGGTCTGGGTTTAGATCGACAACTGCAGCATCCACAGCAAGTGCAGCTTCACCAGCATCAACTCCAGCAGCAGCAGCAAGCTGAGTCATCTGGAACGCTTCTGTCTGGACTGGGCTTGGGCCCCCTGCAGGGGTCAAGAGGTAACGCCTTTTCTGATTCTGCCTCCATTTTTGCCAAGATGAGTGCCCCTCCTCCCCCACCTTTACAACAACAGCCTTCCTCATCTCAGAGCTCTCGTTCAAAGCCAAGCAAGATGAGCAACAGCAGCTCCAGTCATTCATCAGGCTATCCTCAGTTCCTGCGCTCTTTCCACACGTCTGAGGCAGCACTAGCACAGGAGCAGTTGCATCCAAGCGTAGGCCGCTTTGAGCACTTTACAGGGGGCAGTGGCAGCAGTGGGAGTGCTGGGGGATTAGGAGGATTAGTATCATCAGCACCTCCACCTCCTCCTCTGCATTCTGGCCTTTCTGTCCCCCAGGCATCACCCGGGCCCCCCTCCTCCTCCCCTGTCCCTTCAACCTCTGTGTCCACCTCAAACAACCCCTCTAGCAGCAGTGCAGTCAGCTCATTGGGACACCAGCTGGTTGGGGCCCAGTCTGATCCACGCAGCCTTCACCAACAGTTTAGTTGCATGTTAGCTGCTAATCAGTATTTTTTATCTGGAGTGCCTACCAATGCAAGTTTAGAGCAATTTCTTGGGACTCATAACCACCTAGGAATTGGTTTAAGCCAGGCAGGTGGGGAAAACAGTTCTAGTCTGGCTCCACCCCCTGTTCTTCATAATTCGCATGCACATGCCCACTCCACTCCACAGCCCCAACAGACCACCACACAGGCCCCACAGCAGCAACAGCTTCCACCTCACACCCTCTCACATACTCATGCTCATTCCCACCCTCATCACTCTCTACACCCACCTCAACCCTCTTCTCTGAGTGGCTTTGACTTTCAGGGCATCCCTGTTCTCTCATCAAATCAGTTAGCTTCTTTGATGCATCAAGAATCTGGCCTTCCCCTTCCCTTACCACTGCATTTGTCCTTATCTAAGGATGATGGTAAGGGGGAAAACAATAGTGTTGGAAGCAGTGGTAGCAACAGTAGTAGGAGGAAGAAAGCAATGGCTGGATATTTGCCACAGAGAAAAGCTGATAGCACTAGCAATGGCAGCAGCCTTGGGCACAATAGCCACAGTAATAATCTTAGTAACGGGGGCGGGCTTAGTCATGGTCAACCCCCAGCTTTAATTGGGAATGGAGTTGGTTTATCAAATATTGGAAGTGACCCCTCATCCCTACTCACCTCATCATCTTCATCTTCATCAGTAGTTTCTTCCTCCTCTGTTCCTTCTGCCTCTGCACTAGTCTCTGATCCTCACATTTCTAAATGTGATAACCCGAGCTCAATGCAGTCCAACCCCTCAAATTCAGACACAGAACCCATGTATAGCTGTGGAGACTGTGGCAAGAGCTTTCCGCACCTGTCAAGCCTTCGCAGGCATTTACGCATGCATGAACCAACCACAGCAGGCACTAGCAATTCAACTTCTATTCGCCCAAACCCCATCCACATAAAAACAGAGCCCGATCCCAACCTTCCCCATTCAACTCAAGAAGCACCTCAGCCCCCTCATTCTTGCCCTAGCCCAGACAAAGTTTTTCATTGTCCAGAATGTGGCAAAGGCTTTAAGAAAAAAGGCCACCTTCTACAACATGGTGTAATTCACTCTTCAGCCCGGCCATTTGGCTGCTCCACCTGCTCTCGGGCTTTTAATCGTAGAGAGTCACTGACACGGCATGAGAAGATACATGAGGAAAAGCCATTCCGATGTCCAGCCTGTGGCCGTGCCTTTCGTGAGAGCACTTCTCTATTGAACCATGCTGCCTCAGGCACCTGCGGCAAGCCAGGTAGGGGACCCAAACAACGGAGCGGCAAAATAGAAAGTGATGGTGAGAACAGAGGGGGTGGGGTTGGTAATGGAGGAGGGGGAACTTATCAAAGCAATAGAGGGGGTATTTATGGGAAAACTGAGGAAGAAGAAGGTATAATCATTGTTGGGGAAGGAGAACCAAAATCAGGTTTAGGTTGTGATGGCCTGTTTCAATCTGGACGGGGAGGGAATTCAAATGACAGGGACAGAACTGATGGTAAATACCCCACTGACTACTCTCGGAATCGTTACACAGGCTACCATGATGACCACCGTTCTCAAAGTAACCCATCTCCGTGCTACTCTGGTGCCTCCCCCTGTGGCAGCGGGATGGCTGGCCCCGCTCTGAGAAAGGCACCCCTGGCACCAACCCTGCATCCGCACTCACAGACCCATCCCCACCACCACCATCACCCGCAACAACAGCAACACCTGCCTCTGTCTTCTTTGCTGGATGACACGGAGGATGACGTTACCAGCTCTGTGAATAGTGCAATCTCCGCTATAACTGCTGCTAATAGCGGTGGACCTAGAGGGGATGAGAGGGGTGATATCATAGGTGGTCTCCTAGGAGGCCTCGGTTTAGGTCCGCTGGGTTCACCTTCATCGACAACAATGGATAAAACTTACAGAACGGTCGGGGAACATGAGGCTATGAGCAACGCACAGGACCCTTGTGCCAAGCCCAAACGTCCCCGCAAACCTCGAGCTAAAAAAGAGCCCGCTGTCAATGAAGACTCCTCCAAACGTAGGCAGTACACGCAAAGAATGAGTACCAGTGGACTCCCACGCACCCACCTCTGCAGCGTGTGTGGTAAAGGGTTTGCACGCCGCGAGACCCTGCGCAGACACGATCGCATCCACACTGGAGAAAAGCCGCACCATTGCACGGTCTGTGGCAAATATTTCAGGGAGGCCTTTCATCTGAGCAAGCATCAAACTGTCCACTCCGGTGCAAAAAACTACAAGTGCACTATTTGTGGGAAAGAGTTTGGCTATTCGCAGAGTCTTCGTCGGCATGGCAAGCTCCACCAAAAAGGGGAGAATGAAGACGTTCCAGCGACACCTGCAACTACAGAAAATCTAAACAGCTTTAACCCAAATCCTCAGTGTAGCATGGGCCAAGACAGGAGTCAAAACCAAGTCCCAAGCACCTCCTCCTATTACTCCTATTCTCAAGATGTCAAGCCTCAAGATACAAACCCCCCATCCCATCCGCCGCGTCTCTACACCTGTGCAATATGCTGGAAGTCTTTCCGGCATCATTTTCACCTGACGGCTCACCACCAAACTGTTCATGATGGCGGGGGTGAAAAGGTTTTCTCGTGCGAGGTGTGCGGCAAGTCATTCGCCTATTCTAACAGTCTCACCCGACACAAGCAATCGCAGCATGGCATAACCCGCGCTGAAACATCGAGCAGCTCCAGACCAGCGAACAACCAGAGTGCGAGTGAGGTGAACCATTCGGCATCCGAGAGTGAGGCTGCAACTAATGCTCTTTTGCAGATGACGCCCTCCTCTGAAGCTCATGTGGGCCCGGGTTTGTCAGTTGTCAGTCACAGCCACCCACAGCCACCGTCGCACCCCCCTGCTGGGTACTCTCCCCTCTTTTATGACACCATAGCTTCATCTAATGCACCATTTTCACAGCCGCTGCCACCCAACTCGACGCTCATGCCTCCCCAGCACCCCCACTCTCCGGCGGGAGTCAAAGGAGAGCACATATACCCCGCTGGATCTCGCAGCCGCACGCTCCACACCACTGCTCCGTTCCAGCCCCTCACAGAACTGCCCTCTGCAGAACATCACCATCTGCATCACCATCTCCATCAATCCCACCTCCATCCTCATCATCTGTCAGACACACAGGCGCAACAGCAGGCTGACTGCAGCATTGATTTGTCACAAGATAACATAGGACGGCACAAGAAGACAAAAAAAACGTCCAACAGGGAAGATTGGAGGGAAACTAAATGGGATTCCCAAGATACAGTTAAATACGGTGCAAAGAAAAAGAAGAAAAAGACATGTTTTTCAGTTAGTGGGCAGTATAATAAAAAACAACTCCCCCACCGCAAGACCGTTCGGAGTGTGAAAGGCCACAAATTTATCAACAGTGGAGAGTTGAAAACACTGTGCTCCCTCAAAGTCCCAGTGAAACGTTTTGGCTGCCCAATATGTCCCAGCTCTGTGTTCTCTCACAGAGCAGGGCTGCTGGTCCACATGGCGGCTAAACACACCCAAAAGGCCTTGAGCGGTCAGGAGCGTCTTAGCTGTCGAGTGTGTGGAAAACAGTCTGACGGACCATTTGCAGCCTTTGTCCACCGGGCTGTGCACTCCTCCAGAGGGACATTCTCTTGCAGCTACTGCCGTCTCCATTTCTGGAACGCTACTCTTTTGCATCGGCATAAGGGGTCCTGCCGCCGCAGGGCTAAAGGCCTACACCAATGCAGAGCAAAGAAGCTGAAACAGGCTGAAAAATCAGAAACTGAGGCACAGCCAGGAGATATGCAGGACAAAATGTCATTTTTATAGGGACCATCTGTGGTGTGCAGGGGGATATTTTTGTTCTCCAGTGAAATAGTGAGAGAAAAGCTCAAAAGGCTTTGTTGCCTTTAAAAATGCCTCTATTGATCTGTAAGACTCAGTGTTAGTTTGTGGTAACAACTACTGTAGATTCTCTCCAGATCTTCCAGATTGTGTTGGAAGATGTTTTAAGCCTTGACTGTTTCTATAGGATCCTTTACCCCTTAAGTGCATTGACACTGTGCTTGGCTGACACTGTGCGGTTACTAGAAAAGTTTAGGAGAAATGACCTGCTAATAATGTATCTCTTCCCCATATAATAATGTATGATAAATGTTTCTGCTGTGTACTTTGTCTTGTTGTTCACTTAGAGACTGAAGAGTTTCCTGAAAATGTAAAGTGCATTTATTAGTAGGGGCTTGGGAACAGAACCTTTGATAGTATCAGTGCATGTTTGTTCTCTGATGAAGTTGTTAAAGAGATGAATCATTCCAACATTACGTGATGCTAATTGGGTATATGACGAAGTTTACCCGTGATATAAATCATGTATTTGGCACTATATTTACTTTACAGTATAATTCAATCACAAATATTACTGCAGACGTTACTCTGTATTAGGAACCCCTCCTGCCAAAATGGAAAAGATGATAGAAAGCCTACCCTCCTTGCATTTGGATTATTTTGTTAAATTAGTTTCATAAAAAGGAATTGAAACAGGTCAATACTATGACTGTGCTACTAATGTCATGTGTTTGAGAAATGTTTGCTACCATTCTTCATGTGTGTTTAAAACAAGGACCTATAATAGCAACAAATGTAATATTTCATGTATTTATGTGTACTCCAATCAGTCTTTCCAACAATCTTGAAAGCTACTTTACTCCTTATACTGTTTGCTGAGTTGCAATCATCCACCTGCCTTTTAATTGTTTCAGGTGTCACTTTATTTACATTATGTGTTCAGAGACTACATACCCCATAATAGCAATGTTTTTTCTTCTAAAGACTAAAGGGTTTAGTATGTTTCTATCACAATTTATTTACTCAAAAGTCAGTAGTCGAATATATTTCTGCAATGAATAAACTTTAAGTGTAATATATTTTTGGTTTGTTGTTTATCAAACTTATTACAATAGATGGTGTGTCGTGGTTATTATAAAATGCCTATTCTTTATATTTATTTTAGCATTGAATAACTTTTAGACTTCCTTAGTAACATTTACTTTGTTGAATTGTCAAAGCAAACTTTCGCCACAAGGTGGCATTGTTTATCTCAAATGTACATTTGTTGACAGATACTGCCAGTCACATGGATGTGCACTGAAGAGGACTGTGGAGAGGCTGTTTAATCTTTATTAGTTTTACACAATGAAGTTAACAGGACGGAGCGGTCATCTGAAAATGTACAACTAGACATTTGTTAAAATAGTGACACATACAGTACATAGTACATAGAATAGTAATACATAGTGAAATGTATCGTACATATTGGAAATACACTTCAACTATAGCTAATGTAAGCCCGTCACAACTAAGATACTCACGTCTGGCTAACTAATAATAATAATAATAGGTTTTTAGTCTGTACAGAGTAGTGTTGAAAGGCCAGAATACAAGTGTCATATTGAAAGTAAATGAATTGGCTATAGGTCACCGATTTTAAAAAGTGAACAAACTAAACTCATCTAGATGTGGGTAATTAATGAGTTAAACTATACCACTATTATATAGGGCTATGTGTCAGTCCATAACCTCCAATTGTGCATTGCGCTCTCATCATAATGTAGGGAAACTGCAGAGTGCTTTGAGGCACATGTGCTTTGCTGCTACAGTGGACAACACCGCCTCGCGCTCAAGTCGGTCTCACGCGGCAGTGGCATGCACAAGGGGAATCCGCGGAGGCGGGTAGAGTCGACCTATTTCTTACCAATGGAGTGGTGCTGGAGGTGGAGACTGGCTAATGCACAGCCAATCAGAGCCAGAGCCGCGAGCGGACAGCACTCTGCACCGTGCAGGGTACACGTGAGTGGGAACAGCTATTGTACGCCGGGAGGCAACGTGCTGAGCGTCCCTACGCCTGTAAATACGATGCTCTCACGTTTTTGTGCACCCAAGGTGCAAAAGTTGCAAATGTTTACCTGCTCATAAGTTCCAAAAGTAGTGTTCATAGTTAAATGTATGCGAGCATGAATAGGCCTAGGTCCTATGTTATAATTCTCCTTGCCTGTATATGGGATAGCATTAGACCTGTTATTGTCAGGTTTGCTGTGTGGTGCCACTGTGCTGTTAACTTAAAAAAACAGTATACAATGTTTGCCCCTGTCAGACTAAACAAACAGCCTGTTCCTCGAGGTGTGGTGTGGCACGAGGGTTGGTATAGTGCCTCATAAATAATAATCCCTTAGCCACGCCCCTCTCGCGCTCGCAGCTTGTGCTTGTTCCGCGGGCCGTGACGTCAGGCGCAGCCCCGTGTCTGCTACAGCTGAGGCACGGAGGAGAGAGGACACTCGAACACGGCCTCACCACAAACCTGAGCCCGTGCGCCCGTGACCGGATCCACCGGATGCAAAAAAGTACAGACAGAAAGAGGAAACGACCCCTCCTCCCTCGACGCTGTGCATAGGAGCACCAACACAACTTGTCATTTGACCAACACGGCCACTGCTCTCGTGGTATGACTTTTCTCGCGCAGTTATTTCACTTGTTTTGTTTTGACAGAGTATATTTTTCCACAAATACCGAAGGATCGCTTTGACCCCTCATACAACAGTTTTTTCCTGCAGCCTATATTTTTGATCTCTCGGACGTTTAGGCCATTGCATTTTACTGCTGTTGCGTTTATTATGGACTTCTGGTGCGACAGTCCCTCCCACCACTACTGAGCGCTTGGAATAATCTGCACAACACTTTGAACCCATCAGCTGCCATGAAGAACTCGGATAAAAGTATTTCTCCAGAGCGCTAAAAGGCTCCTCAAGGCTCTGTAAAGGAAAAGGTAAGCCAGTAACTACTCTTTACAGTTCTGCGTCATCAATGTTGTCTCATGAATACATTTTAATTTAGTTGCTCTATTTTCTAAAAAGCTCAAAATGATTTTTTTTCCCTCTCACCCCCACCCGTTTCCCCCTCTCTCCCTCACACATAGCCATTCAGCATACTTCTATTGGTAGGTTCTTCTGTAAGCTTGCCTCGCCCCTTGAAGTGCCCCAGGTGTCTGTAGCTGCTATCCATCTGACCTGAGAGGATGTCCAGGCAGCTGTCCCAGCTCCCCACACCAGATCTACCC
>OMNZ01026170.1:0-13401 GCA_900303255.1 Lesueurigobius sanzi | reverse complement strand
GGCCGCTGCCCCACCCCCCCCCACCAGATCTCCCCGCCGGTGCAAGCCCACAGTTTGGAAATTGTGCCCAGCCTGCAGGGGGGCAACTCGGGTCCATGGCTGGACTTAAATCTCTACTGCAACACCCCATGAAAGGAGACCAACGCATTAAGAGTCCATGTGACTCAAAAGGTAACAACTCTTTTCCCTATGCAAATGCTACTTTTATATAGACTATTACTAGTCTATGCAATTCTAATATAGTCATAACACATTTAAAGCTGCCACATGACACATAGCACTTCACTCCTTCCTGCGTTTGATTGGTTCTCATTAGTTAATTTGAAGAATAATGTTTTCCAATTTACTACAGTACTGTACAGGCATGTTTCATCCTTGTTGAAGTCATTTTGTGCAGTTTGCCCAAATGTTTACATATGCATCGTGGTCTGAGCTCTCTTGTATAATACCACAGTTTAGCTACCATCTGGCCCATCTGCGAATGAGTGTTTGACGGGACATCCACCTGTCACCATGCAGACATGAGGACAATTCATTATGAAATTATATTTCTGCTCAGATAACTCTCCTGTCAATTCTACCAGTGTAAAGCACATTTAGAGCATCAAAATAACATAAAAGTTAACACTACATGCAAAGCAATATCAAAAAGTACATGATAGGGGGCAGCAGTGAGAGGGACAATCTGGTAGATGAAGCTGTTTTTCAGGCAAGTAGACCTGGCACTGAATGAGACTTTGTGTAGCTAAATGTTTTTTTACATTGTGTTTTTAGACAAAGACAGATCTGTGGAGTTGGATGTGGACTCCATGTGCAGCATGAGGAGTGGAAGTGGACTGGCTGGCGGCAACAACAACAATAACAGCTGCGGAGGAGGAGGAGGTGGTGGTGGTGGTGGTAGCGGCGGGAATTTCAACCAGTTCCTAGGGCTTTGGGATCGCTCACTGCCTGCCGATGGGGGCCTCTTTCAGCTTCAGTACATGGACTTGGAAGAGTTTCTGACCGAAAACGGCATGGGAAGCGGGCACAACAACAACAGCTCCAGTGCGGCCCAGGTACCCTCGCAAAGCCCCCAGTCGGCGGTGCCCAACCAGAGCTCCCAGTGCCTACCGCCCTCATCGCCACCCTGCTCCACCACGTCCTCCCCTCCCTCTTCAGCCCCTTCCCCCACTCTCATCGGTTTGGAGGTGGCTCGCGGTGTTTCGGGCGGCAACGACTGTTTGCGCGGTGAGTTGACTTCACTGACGGGAGACATTTTCTACCTGACTGACCTGATAGACAGTTGAATGAGAAGGCGGAAAAAGAATTTGGCGAGTTCACGGCCGGGCAGTTCAGTGCAGGGCATACACCACCAAGGTTCTTCAACGCAAAACAATCAAAAAAAAACTTGGTAAGGTTGACAAACCAGCAGAGACATGCTGTTCCCTGCAACTGATACGAAACCAGTATTGCCCCAAACTCAATAAAAGTTCACTTCAACCAAGGTTATGCGCCAGGCGTTCCAACAAAATAATGATTCAGCATTTAAATGCCTCTTTGACTCTTAAAACGAGTGGCATGATGAGCAAGCATTATCTTTTTAGCTTACCTCAACCTACAGCCTTCAGCAATATCGTACATGTCTGTTTATATTCAGCCTAAAATAGTTCATAAAACAATCATAAGTGGTAATAATAATAATATTAATAATAAAATCCTACTTCAACAATGCCAAAACGAGCAGCAAAGTCAAAGTGTCTGTTTTTACTATGACCTATCTTGCCCTCGTCCATTCCAGACAATTATTAATGGTGCAATATTGAATCAAAACATTTCTATGGCAGAGCGAGGGAGAGGGAGAGCGAGATAGCCGTGCAGCGTGTTTGCAGTTGCGTGTCTTTAAATCTCTCCTCACTTCACACGCCACAGCCATGTGCACGCGGCGGGGCACGTGCTGAGCCCCATCCAGGGAACGAGAGGCAGGCCCAGGCTGAGCAGGGGGCGGAGCTGAGAGGGAGAGAGGCGAACACTGAGGCTGGAACACATTTTCTTCTGCCGTTGCTTTCATTTGGCTTTACTATAATTTAGTGTTTTATTAATCGCCGCTAGCTGTGCCACGATACACAATATATGTTTGTATAACCTATAAGGCCCCCATTATTAGTGTTGGTCTGATCTAGAAAGTGGTGATCGGTTTCCTTGGGGGATTGTTTGAAGAAGTTACTTGAAATGTGATGAAAAGTGAAGTACTTTTAAAGCTTGTGAAGACTGTGAATACTGTGTGAGATGCAGTTTTTAAGTAAAACAAATAGCATAACCAGCCCCTTGCACTACTTAGCTTTTCGACTTTGGGCTCTATGAATAATTGAGGCATTCTAGTTGGCGTTGCAGAGATGTTTACTGTGAAACTCTTGCTTTTTCTCTTTTTTTTTTATGTGGCTGATCTGGCTGAGCTCGATGTGTTTGTGAGAAATGCTTAACTCCATGTAATCCATTAGGCTTAGTGTTATGGACACATTGTCCTTAAGAACGTGGGTCTTCTTGACTCGGCAGTTCAGTCAGACATGTGCATCAGCAATCCAGTAGAGATTGCTCGTTGTGGACGTTGTTATATGAGTCCTTAATGGATAACTTGTTTACAAAGTGGTATCTATTCAGCTCTTATAATAAAAATATATACTAGCTGATTTATTTTGCATTGTAGTTGTTAGGGCTGCACTATATTTCAAAGAAAAATCACAATATCTGTTTCGCAAGATGCCATAATATATCCAAAATCAGTGTTTTTTCCAATATCGTGCAGCCTTAATTGTTGGATTTAAATATTTTAAAGGGACCACATTCCGCTAACCTGGCATACTAGAGGTTTTGAGACACATATCTGGAGTTAATCTGTTTCATTCTGGCATGTCTGAGAAATCTAGAATATCGAGTGTATTTCTCAAGAACTCAAAACACTCTGTCCCACCTGCTGATGTCATGAGATGGTGCTCCTTTGTGTTTTCAAAGGAGGGTGGTGTATGTGTGTATATCAAAAACATGTCTGGAGTTCTTGAGCCACTCTATTTGAGTTATAAGACATTAGATGCTTGTTGTGAAGGGGGAGGAGGGGCATAAGGACAGAGTGCTTGTTGCACCTGGAAGTAAGGCTAAGGGATTCTTTCAAGATGCATTTGAAATCAGTACCAAATACAAAAATCTTGTGATAAGCATAATACACCCAGTGTTTACTAGGCCGCCATCTAAGTGACAGTCATCTTAATGCTAAAGGCTGGACGATTGAGTTTCATTTTATTAGTTTAAAAAGGCCAAAAGACTCAAAATGTCATTGAGAATGTTACATTTTGCCTGCATGTAGTGTAAACTACAGAACACACAAGTTGCAATGAGCTGTGATTGCTGTGCATTGTCATGGTTAGCCAGTATAAATATGACATTACTTGGCTATTTTGAGGTTATGATTCAGAATGTCTGTTTGAAAAGTCTAAACCATAGGAGGGTGTGTAAAGGGTTTGACCAGGCCACACACAGTCACCACCTTTTGTACGTAAAAAAAGAGGGAAATCAAAGTTTTAGTTTCAGCAGAGCCCTCTGTCTCTCCCTCTGCTGATGTCAGGTTTAGATACAGGAGAAATGGTTGAGTAAGGCAGTGTAGAATATTGTACACTAATGTATATCCCTATACTGGCCTCACTTACAGAAACTGGTTTAAAGGGGAGGGGGAAAATTACATAACATTTTCCTCATACATGACTCCTATGTGTGTGTCTTGTGTTAAAATTAAGCTCTAGATTTAACTTTGACTGAAGACGAAATGATTTATTAAAATGTTAGTTGAAGAGACAGCAAATGATGCTTGCTCATTTTTCTTATAATACAGCTCAGTTATATGGGCGGAAATTCAACTCTATTTTGTGTTCAAAATGTATATTTGTAGTATTTATTGAATTATCCATAGCCCACAATCCTATCATTATGTTGTCATATATTACTGTATCTGCTGCATTTTCTTGAGTGCAGTGGAAATGTTCTCAGATTTTTTTTTTCAGTTCAGGTCCATGGTTATGAGAGAGGAATGTTGTTTGTTGCTACTTAGGGAAGTAAAAACCCTTTGCTGCCACCTAGTGGCTAAAACCTGAATGGTGGAATATAGAACGTTGTCACGTTTTATTTTTTTAATGCCATTTCTCTTCACAGCAAAAAATTTCAATTTCTTTCTTTCTTGATTTATTTTTAGGGAGCCAGTCCAGTATTGCAGACTCATGTGAGTCCCCCTCCTCGTCCTCCTCGTCTTCCTGCCCTCCGCTGTTGACGCCAACTGACAGCGGGCCAGAGGGGTGCGGGATGTTTGACATGGACTCCTCAGAGATGTCCATGTCTGGAGGCTCGGAGCAATCCTATGACCCGAGGAGGCACTCGCTAAGCGAAGAGGATCTTAAGCCACAACCCATGATCAAGAAGGCCCGCAAGATCCTGGTGCCAGATAATCTGAAGGTAGGACTGAGCAGTCCTGATAGCTTATGCACTAGCTTTTGGTAGCAACAACAATTCTTTCAGCGGCTACTACAAATTATATTGATGTTTTTAAGTCAAACTGCCGACCAATCAAATTAACAGTTTAGATTAAATGAAAAAGTGAAGTATAAAATACATTTTAAGGTAATTGGCATTGCTTGATTACTGCTTATTTTGGTGCCCTACTCTCAGTGGAGAGCTGGCTGCACATGGACACGTATTCTCGGATAGGAAGAAGAGGAAAGACTTGGAGATTTCTCCTTTATTTTATAACTGAGTCAACTATTCAAGTCTCTAAAGTTAAGGAAGGAGTGACATGTTGATCTTAAATGAGAGTGGCGCCACTATGTGGCCATATACCATAACACAATGATGCCAACTGTCACAATATTTATCGACCCTATTCCCCACAAAATTATTGTTCCTCAAAGACTATTATTACTATTATTATTTTTGAATTAAACGTCTATAGGCATGAGTGATTGGCTTTCCAAATTCTATTGAGAGTTTCCTGGATTAACTGTAATCTGTGTGTTTTGTTTCAGGATGACAAGTACTGGACCAGGAGATACAAAAACAATGAAGCGGCCAAACGTTCCCGAGATGCGCGCCGTTTAAAGGAGAACCAAATATCGGTGCGTGCTGCATATCTGGAGAGAGAGAATGCCGCGCTTCGTCAGGAAGTGGCCGAGATGAGGAAGGAGCTCGGCCGCTGCCGTAACATTCTTAGTAAATACGAAAACCGCCTGGCTGACCAGTGATGGACGAAAACTCTACAGAGAGGAGCAGGAACAAGCCTGATTCAGTCTAAAGTGTGCGATGAATCAATGGACTAAATGAGGTGGTGGTGGTGATGATGATGAAGATGAATGTATCAGAGGAGACAGTTTATTGAAGCTCAGGTGTCGACTCTTAAAAAGCGACGGATAGAGAGAATAATTTAACCGATGAAAGATGTGACTTTTAAGAGTTTTGCTATTGGAAAAATGTATATTTTTATAATTCTTCAGAATAACTAGCGGGAGAGAGCCAATTTGAAGAATAATTTTGTATATTTTCTACATGACTGGGACATAGAGAGGGGTATGCTATAGTAAAATATCTTTTAGTATAGATGAATCAGGAGATGATTAGCCATTGAGTGTATTTTTGAACATTCTTTCTAAGTCAGAAGGCAACGGCAGGGTTGAGGATGCATTTAACAATTGTAATATAGAGCAAAATGATGTTTAAATTGTTTAGATGCACATTTTGTTGATTTTACGTAAGCACTTAACCTTTCTTGCTCCTTTCTGTCACCTGGATTGTGTGTTGTTTTGGCAGAGCGAAAACGGGAAGACGCCGTGTGTACAATCCACTTTATTATATTATATTGACCAGTCAGTGTTTTTCGATAAATTTTAACTACCGAGTCATAACATCATGTACAAATAATTTTATTCAAGAGTGGAACATCATTCAATCCCACACGTGTATCATTCTCTCTATATAAGTTCAGTACTATCTCATACCCTAAGCCTGTCGAGATTTCCCCTGATCATCGTCGTCCACATATACAATATTCAATTCATCGTCGCTCTTTCCCAATTACCGTTTGTAATTTGGTTAAAGGGTTTGTCAGTGTTGTATCAATTTCTGCAATCCTGATTTTCCAGTTATAGATTTTTACTGTACCTTTTTAATTCTCTACAACATCAGAGATTGATTATTATGTGTATTTTTGGGCCTACCTACACTGTTTCTGTGTATTTATATTCTATAAGCTGGGCTGAGTGCCTCCGGTGAATGGAATAGTTTTCATTTCTCAGATTTCTGTGAGAGACTAAAGCCAAAAGTTCCTATATTGTTCCTGCAGCTTGTTGCTACCTATAATGCTATTTTTCAATACATTGTAATTGATATAACTTTATACTGTATGTATAAGCTTAACCTGCACAGGGGCCTGGTACACTATGTGATGTTCTGTGGGGAGGGATGATGAGTGTGATTTCAGTAGGTTGCGTTCATGTCACGTCATAACATACAGCCCATAGTTTAAAGTTGAGCTGGAGGGAAGGTCTATAGTAGAATTTGCCTCTATTGCAGATGTTTTGACCTGGTTTATGGTTATTATCTCTGTAATTACTGGATATATCCAAATTAAACAAATGTGAATGTTTCCTCTGTCAGCACAAATGAACAAAGCTGAATTATTTCCTCGCAATAATTTCAAAAAGTGGCAAAAAAAAGAGAAAAAAAACATGGACTTGGTTATTGGCTGAAAGGATTTTCTGTTTAGATTCAGATTAGATTCATTTCCTTCAAATTTTTTTCCTGTAATTCTTATTTAGGCCTCTGCCCTCCATTTGAGACTACGTCAAATTCTGAAACATGAACCCAACCTATACCCATGTTGAACTATTACCATTACTTCTAACTTTGATGTTATAGTCTCTTATATATGGTTGCTCATCTGTATTACTGGATCCTTTTTCTTTCTTTGGACTGCAAACCTGTTCTGCAATGTTCCCAAGAAAGACTTTTTTTTAACGTGGGGATGTTATAAGCGTCATATTCTCTGGCGTTTATATCATACACCTAAAAACCTTCAATACTTTGCCGCTCATGGAGGCTTTGTCGACTTCAAACTTGTGCACGGAGTATGCACACTGTCAGTTTCTTGATTTCTTTAAGCCTTTGTCACCTCATCTAGTGATCGTTAGCTCTCCCGACAGGATCTAGCCTCTAATAACCTCACAGATGTGGTTGATGCATCTTGTTGTGATTTTTTTTTAATTGAACTACAACTGTCCTGCTGTATCAGTGGTGTCAGTGGTGCCCACCTTGTGTAATACTGGGCATCTGGATGTAGTTGAGATTTTCCCCAAAAACACAAATAAAGGATTGTTCTCATTCAATGGTGTTCATTTGTCTGTGTAAAACAAAGAAGAATGAATCGATGACTACAAGAGTAATTACAACAACATTGTAATGGTTGAAATGAGCAAATCAAAAGTAGCTTAGTGCCTTATTATGTGCAAATACACATTAAGTATAGTTAAAGTAAAAGGTACTTTATCTAGAGTAGTTTTCTTTTCACGCTAAGTATTACCTCGTAAAGTATTTGACCTCAGGAGTAAAATGTAATATTAATAATAATGTATTGGTTTCATACAGCACTTTTCTGGACACTTTACATGGCATTATTGATTCACTCCAGACTTGGTGGTGGTAAGCTGCTATTGTAGCCACAGCTGCCCTGTGGTAGACTGACAGAAGTGAGGCTGCCAATCCGCACCATCGGCCCCTCCGACCACCACCAACTCTGTCACACACTACACCCAGGCTTCCTGGCATTTCCCCTGCGGTCTCCCATCCAAGTATCCTGAGTATTCTGAGATCTGACGGGATGGGGCATATGGGCAATATGTATGGCCATAAATGTGTATAAAAAGGCGCTAAACCAGGGCCAAAGTGGGGCCCCGCAGGCCAAATTCAGCCCTTCAATTCGGCCCATGAGATGGTGCTTAGATTTGTCAGAAGTATTTACTTTGATTCATTTTAAAGCACTTTGGTCAACTGAAGCTGTTTTTAAATGTGCTATACAAATAAATAGCACAAATAACCTCAATAGCACAGTAATTGAAGGATATTTAACCATATATCTACATTCATTTGGTCTTTCTACATGCAAAACAGTATTGCATTTTTGGCCCTTTGCCCTGATTTTGGCCCTCCATTGAAAAAACCTTGGGCATCCCTGCTTTAAACAAGTGTAAATTGGACTAAGTGAGTATAAATCATGCTTAAACCAGAAAGAAAAAAAAGGTTAATTATCTCTGAGTACAAACTGAAGAAGCCAGTATCACCCTTAGTACTGTATCTACACCACAGTTTGAGAACCGCTGCTCTTTAGAATGTGCCAACCCAGAGCAGTTTGATATACTGTAACATTTGTAAAGTAAATGAAATGTATAATCAACTTTGTTGTTTTGTTACTTGCAAAATCAACATTTCTTTAAATCTGGGGACACTCATAGGTAATGTTTGATATTAAAACATCAATAGCCTGCATTGATCTCCACACTCATCATATATTTGTCTGACTTCTGTATTTTGTGAGGAGGAGGAGGTGAATAGTCACCAGACAACATGTACTGATAGTGTCTATGTTTGCCTGCATATTGCTCATTCCTTCGAAGGCCAAATCTGCTTGTGTCTTACACAACAAGCTTGGCCTTCATGGACATTTTTGGCACTATATTTTGTTTTAGTATTAAAAATAGTCTGTGTTTACTCTATCTGGTCATAACAAAGATAATGTATTTAAACACAGAGCGTAACAAGCCACTTTGCTGCATTTTTGTCTATCTAGAAATGCAAATTGAAATGCACATTTCATCAGGAACATTCAGTGCTGTT
Source organism: Lesueurigobius sanzi (assembly GCA_900303255.1). NCBI lineage: Eukaryota > Metazoa > Chordata > Actinopteri > Gobiiformes > Gobiidae > Lesueurigobius > Lesueurigobius sanzi. Next base: position 4,506 of record OMNZ01026170.1, on the reverse strand, counting down.
CTTTTCTTATTTTCTTCCTCTTGGTTTTCTGTGGTTCTCAGGAACACAGACGCATGTTCATTCATTTATCAGCCTCTCCAAATAAATTGGGTGAAAGGTCTTCATATTGCTAGATTTTTTTCTGATTCATTGCTTTCCAACACGAACCAGATGTTTGCTCCTGGGCTGTACCCTCCGTCCCCCTCTCACTCCCACCCCCATCACCCCCATCGCCCCCCTCCAGCTCAGCACCCTTAAAAGTGCTGCATGTGCACGGCCCTCCTCACTCAGACCTGACTCACTTCAAGGATGGACAGTGCCCTGCTGCTGCTGCTGTGCTTGTGGCCTCTGCTGGAGCGTGTGTCTGCGCAGGCTGCAGGTAAGTCCCTCTCTTTCACCTGGATAAGGAGCATGCCCTGCACAGCTGGCTCTCTGTACCACTGTGGAGTAATGAGCTGTGACCTTTGCCTCGGCTTACTCTTCAATTAACACAGTTAGTGCACAGCTGGCCTCTCATGCAGGCATCAGTGCAGAGCTAAACAGAGGGTCACATGACCAGGTGTGTGAAGCACATCCTGGGCCCCGCTGCATGTGTGTTATGTGGTCACATGTACCATACTGTAACACACATGTTTTCATTCTCGGAAGGGAAGAGAAGGATGGGGAACCCATCTCCCCCTTTGCCTCCCCTCCTCACAATGTTCTGGACATTGAGGGTGTGTCAGTACAATATAAAATGAGGTATGTGTAATACTAAACATATGGAAAAACTTCGCTGAAAAAGGAATGGAAAAATACTAGCAACAATAACAGCAAACTTATGTTTTTCCTGAGAACGTTAAATGCCCTTTGGCCCCCTTGGATATTCGTGGTGTGTTGGCCACCCACAATGACCTTAGTTTCCTTAAGACAAGAAACAAAGCAGAATTGGGGCACTAAATGTCATTGCTGGTGTTTACAGCTTTAACAGGGGTCATGATGATGATCTTCACAGAGCTGTGTGTGGTATTCCTCCAGGCTCGTGTCCGGAGAGGCTGTTGGGGCAAGAGCGGAGGAGGACATGCCCCCGACCGTGTAAAACAGACCAAGACTGTGGCAGCAAGCGCCAGTGTCTGTGCGATGGCCAGTGTGGGCTCAGCTGTGTGGCTCCAGGTAACTGTGGGAGTGTTGTCATTAAACTGTTTGTGTTTGCACTCACAGCTGTGCCAACATACATCTGTGTGGGCCTTTTCCAGGAAAATAGAAGCTTTAGACACTTCCAAATGCAGCCTGTGTTGTTGAGCTCTTTGCCAAAGCTCATTACATCTATCAACCATTATTCTTGTGTGAAAAAGGCCAATTCACTGCATCGAGACAGCTCAGTTTCAGAAATGATCCCTAGTAATTGTTTGTACATTGTGTGGTTATGACAGGCCGCACATGTCCCTGGCCACTTCCTGCTGCAGAGAACACGGAGCTGCGCCTGCTGTCTCCCACTCACTCCTTCTCAGCTCTGCTCGAAGTGCGCTGTAAACCAGGCTTCACTTTATCCAGTGGCTTGGATGCCACTATTCGTCGTTGCCAAGGTGACAGACAGTGGAGCGGGAATGAGCCCATTTGCACAGGTAGGACTATAACAATCCCTTTGGTTCGAGTTTTTAATCAGATATCACTTATATTTACCAACCAAGACACAGTTAAACAATGTAATGATCTCCTATCGACACAAAACATGCATACTAGGCAAATTCTACAGCTTGGTACCTCATGAACCTAGAATCAAGAGTTGAAAATGGGTCTTGAGCGCTGCACTGTCCTCCGCTCCTGACAGGTTGCCCCTGCAGCAGCATTGAACGGTGGGTCAAATGCAGAAATACAATCAAGTTCAACTATTTCATTCATTATTAATTCATTCTCCCCACACTCTCACACTGCAGTCACACAGAGTTATGGTGGGTGAAGTGATTGCCCAAGGACACAATGGAAAAACCTTTTGCAAATGTTCATATCTTATTAGACTTCTGTCTTTGTCCAGCTTTTCGTTCATGTCCGTGAAGCATAAACTCTGTGTGTTGCCCAGTAATAGTGATACAAGGAAATGAATAATTTTCACAGTGAAGCTAGATGAGAAATTGCAACACTGGGACACTAGACTTGTCGTCATAGCAACTCGCGCAATAGTAAAAGTGTAGATATAACAGGACCTTGGATAAACTCTAGAGTAGACAATACGGCTTAAGCTCTGTTATTATGAGAACAGATGCAGAAAGCAACATCACGGTGAAGGTGACAAACTGCCTTTTATAAATTGACCAGATGTCATTACTTGAACTCAAAATCAAAGTAGTGAGAACAGCACCAGGAATCCTATCCGATAAATAAAATAGAATCTTCACCAAAGCACCGAAGAATTAAAAACAAAATCTTACATTTTTGGAATGGTCAAAAGTCCTCAACATGGTGGGGAAAAGTCATGTCGGTAGAGTTAATGAAGAGTCAAAAAGCGTAATAAAAGTTAAATGTTGAGGTAGTTTGAGTAGTAGGTTTATGTATGAAGGCAGGGTACAATATTGTAATATGATTAAAAGCTCGAAAAAGCCAGTTTAGCAAAAATATGGGGTCCTCTTGTTTCCTTTCTCACACACTGAGAACACAAGACTACACACACGCTCTTAGGAATCTTAGAACCAGCAGGGCCCCTAGACTCCTCTTGCGATTCCAGTCTATTAAAAATAAAATAGAGAGAATTGTGATGGATTTGCTGTATGGTCGTGCTGAGAGAGAGGCAGAGGGTGGGTGGATGTTCATTGTGTGTGTGTGTGTGTGTGTGTGTGTGTGCGCGTGTTTGAGTCCTATACCCCTGTTGAGATGCAGTGGGCGGCCAATCGCTGTCAAAGTGGCACAAGGAGAGGTATACATTAGCGGTGCATGTGTGAAAGGTGTCATCGTTTTTGTGTGTTCGTGAGTGGGCGACACATCACAGCCGCAGCAGCAGTGAAGTCCCTCGACTCACGCTGCTCCGGGGCCTTTCTCTCCTCTCATTCGCTTCCATCTGAAGCCAGAGATAAGGGCTCGCAGCTCAAAAAGCCAGCCAAGGACAAGCACTCTGATCCTGGCTCAAGGTTGGTTAATTTGGTTAGGTGGTTGGTTCGTCCCAGTGCTTGTATCTGGCTGGTTGGGAGAAAGAACACTTTGTTGGAGCAATGAGGGAATTACGTAGGATATTGCCATGCTGTAGGTTAGTGTGTATGTTACAGCTAAAGTGTCCTGTGAGATAGGACACTATAGTTAATAGGCAGAGTGTGAAATATATCAATATTCAAATTTATTCTTAGATTTCTACAGCTTTTTGATGTAAGTAGTCATTTGTTGCTAAACATTGTACATACAAAGACCAATGCCATAGTTTGGCTTTGTTTATACAGAGGATCTCCATCTGGTTCCATTGGAAAGTAGCATGTTCCCTAAAAACCTATGGTATTGGGAGTTGCTACAAGTGGGAGTAGCTAGTTGTAGGAGTAGGGGAGTAAATGGTAAAGGGAATAGCTAATAGCTGGGAGTACTCCCACTCCTTGCTACTTCCACTACTAGCGACTCCCTCTGCTAGCTACTACAACGAGCTACTCCCACGAATATCTACTCCCATGGCTATCTACGCCCACAACTAGCTACTTCTACAACTAGCTACTCCCAGAACTAGCTACTCCCACGAATATCTACTCCCATGGTTATCTACTCCCACGACTAGCTACTCTCAAAATTAGCTACTCCTACAACTAGCTTCTCTCAAAACTAGCTACTCCCACAACATGCTACTCCCAAAACTAGCTACTCCCATGAATATCTACTCCCATGGCTATCTACGCCCACAACTAGCTACTCCCACAACATGCTACTCCCAGAACTAGCTACTCCCACGAATATCTACTCCCATGGTTATCTACTCCCTCAACTAGCTACTGTCGAAACTAGCTACTCCCACGACTAGCTACTCCCACAACTAGCTACTCCCACAACTAGCTACTCCCAAAACTAGCTACTCCCACAACCAGCTACTGTCAAAACAAGCTACACCCACAACTAGCTACTTTCAAAACTAGCTACACCCACAACTAGCTTCTCCCACAACTAGCCACCCCCACAACCAGCTACTCTCAAAACTAGCTACTCCCACAACATGCTACTCCCACAACTAGCCACTCCCACAACCAGCTACTCTCACAACTAGCTCATCTCAAAACTAGCCACTCCCACAACTAGCTACTCTCACAACTAGCTGCTCTCAAAACTAGCTACACCCACAACTAGCTTCTCCCACAACTAGCCACCCCCACAACCAGCTACTCTCAAAACTAGCTACTCCCACAACCAGCTACTGTCAAAACAAGCTACACCCACAACTAGCTACTTTCAAAACTAGCTACTCCTACAGCTAGCTACACAAACAACTAGCTACTCTCAAAACTAACCACCCACAAGTCACGACTAGCTAAACCCACAAATAGCAACACTCACAGTTAGCAACTCTCAAAACTAGCTATTCCCACA
>OMNZ01026164.1:0-10083 GCA_900303255.1 Lesueurigobius sanzi | reverse complement strand
CTTGGGTCAGATGTGAAGGGGCCACTGCTTATAAGCAAAAGGGTTGATTGGGTTCCGAAATGTCCAGGTTTTTTGTCAGGCACAGGTGGCAACCCTAGAACATATGTAAGCATGTAAAAGCTAAGCCCAGGTTAGAACATATGTAAGCATGTAAAAGCTAAGCTCAGGTTAGAACATATGTAAGCATGTAAAAGCTAAGCTCAGGTTAGAACATATGTAAGCATGTAAAAGCTAAGCCCAGGTTAGAACATATGTAAGCATGTAAAAGCTAAGCCCAGGTTAGAACATATGTAAGCATGTAAAAGCTAAGCTCAGGTTAGAACATATGTAAGCATGTAAAAGCTAAGCCCAGGTTAGAACATATGTAAGCATGTAAAAGCGCTGAACTATTCCTTTAAATTGCACATCTTCCAAACAACAATTTTGACATCATCTTGTAAACGATATATTGCCCGCCTCTATGTGCATCCCTACATAACCTGCATGTACAATAGGTTAGCACTTGTATTCACACACGAGTAGTTTCCAATAAGAGGGGGTTAAATAAGCCTTTTGCACATATCCCGTGAATGGAACTGCACCCTCTGCGGCACTAGACCTGCTTTGTATCCCCGAGCCTTGAGTGCGCTCTTTTCTGAAATGAGACAAATCAATAGAAAGAATACAATACAATCAAGTGCCTAGGGCTCACCTCTCATTCTATTGAACACATGTCTACATCATGATTGCTCCTGCAGATTGAGTGTACCAGCGGCTGAGCCAACACTTCCCTGGCTCACACAGTTTTGGGAAGACGCTCAAATGAGGATTAGAACGATTGGGTTTATATTCATCTCAGCAGGCCCACCCAGCACAGCAACAAATGTTTGTTTTTTATGTGGGCATATCTCATAATTGTGGCTTTGGGGCACCTCAACATTGATATTTCACGTTTTATAATTGAATTGTGTGTGCATAGAAAATACACTAGATTTTGACTCTGCATGTTTTTTAAGGAGCTTGTATAGTATTGCTAAAGCACACTCTGCTGGCAGCAAGGAAAACGACGCATGATGAAAACAGGATACATTTTTAGGTAATGGCATGCTAAAAGATCAGTGGCTCCTGTGATAATGGCAGTTTGAGTGTCGATCTGTGCAGAACGGGTCCGGTGATTGTCCATGGACTTTTATTCCAGAAAATACGTTATTATATACGTGAAGTTATTTTCAGACCAAACAATTCCAGGAACCAGTCCCTGACACGCTCCCCAGCCCTCTTCAGTCACAGGAACCCCCGTCCCCTCTGCTCGTGTTCGCACTGAACTACTGTCAGCAAAACAAACTTTGTAGCACGAGTCTCCAAAGGGATCCATGCACTTTTTACCAATATAAACAAGAGACAGTCTTTTAGAATCCGAATCCACTTCATTGCTGGATTCACAACGAGGAACTTTCCCCAGTGCAACATTAAATACAAATTTGTAATAATGATGAATAATAAACTAAAAAAAAAACTATACACCATATATAAAAATAAACCATAAGGGCATGCATAAAAATACAATAATATACAAAAATATGATAACATAGCAAAATTAACACAAAACAACAGTGTGATCAGTGGATTTACAGATGTACATTTAGCAGCAGATTCGAGTGATTCTCAAACATGGCACACATGTAATGGCTCTTTAACAAAAAACAGACCCCAAAGATTCGGCTCTCATCAAAGAGCCATAAATCCCATCACATTACTCAACTATACATTTTTTAATTTGCTGCTTATGAAAAGTTATAAGTTTATGTTTCATGTTGCACGAGAACACCGAAGAAAAGTCTGTGAACCCTTTCCTTGACAATGGCAATACATTCTATTCTGATTCTGTTGAGTACAATATTCCTTTGAATTATTGAAGCTACTAGAATTATACATGCAGCAGTACACCCACATAAGAATTTCTGGACATTTCCTTTAAGTTTGTGTGCAAACTTCTTGCATTTACAAAATTAAGTTGCATTCAGCCCTTGTCACTCACTGGAAAGCTATGAATACCAATGAACAATATATTGAATGTGAAGAAGCTATATTGGGAAAGCTCAAATTCACTATAGCAACTGCTCTGAAAGAAAAACGTAATGATCCCTACATACTGTACCTACGTACTGCATCTACGTCTCTGATTCCCTCTCGGAGATAATTAGCTCACAACATTTATTGCTATTAATTAAAAGCGTGGTATGTCACTCCCGCACATACCGCTGGACCGCACAATTTGACATGAAGCTCGCTGTTCTATTTATAGAAGGACGTGGATGGGCAGCTGGATGATTTAGCCCAGGCGAGTGCTGCGGACACTCGGGAGACAATTTACAGCCTTGTCTCCAAACGGTTCTGTCCGAGGAGAAGGGTGAGGGGAGGCTTCTGCTGTGTCAGTTAAATTAGATGTAAATTGAATATCTGAATATATCATGGCCGGCTGTGGGGCTACTAAAGTGCAAAGATGTATGGATGAGTGATAATCTTTAATGGCTCTAGCCCACACTGGCACTTTATATAGCATGGGCAGGATACATAGATAGAAGATAATTAAGCTTTAAATAATCTAATTATGGAGGAGATATGGATGTTTTTACATTGGTTAAACTAGAATGTGGGTTATAGTCAGTGTGAGCCTTGTAAGAGATGAGGTTTTAACGTTTCAAATGCACCATCTCTCACAAGAGTGTTATTTTTGTGTACATTATTTCAGCCTGGGAGTTTTATCACTTTGACCTAGTCTAATGACTATCGGAGCTTTAGCTCAGGGACTAGGGCACTTATCATAAGTATGAGGTAGTGGGACCAATTCCCTGTGATGTTTCCTTCTTTTTTAACATGGCCACACACATGATCTGGGCCTGATGCATCTCCACAGTCAGCAGAGCGAGTTATACTAATTAATTAAATGTAGGCTCTTAGATAAACACTTTTGTACCCATCGCTAATGTTTTTTCAGCACCTGCCTTTTTTCTGTCTATCTACTGCTCATGCGACACACTGCTATCTCCTGACCAGTGTTACTTTGGACTGTACCAACTTGCGCTAACCCAGAGGGGTGTTCTATGTCCCATTGTATCTCAAACACATGATGCAAAAGTTATTTCTGTCTCATTATTTGATAGATTTACATGAAATAAAATGTTTGTGTGATGACATTCTTGTCTGAAACAGCCCCAGGCTCCTGCTGCAGCCCAGTTACAGCCTACAGGCCGTATCAGCACAACAAATAAAACAAATATCAAATGATATTTTCTCTGATGCGGCTCAATTTTGGGCCGTCCCGACTCTCCTGATTACCCAGCATGCCATTGGGTCCAGGGTTCAGAGCCTCATTATGACCTATTGTGCATAAAACATGTACAATAGGCCCTGATGACAGAGTGCGTTTGAGAGTGTAAGTGTGGGACAACTCATGTGCTCATAAGATTCACTGTCCAAAAGAAATGAATTATTGGAAGTACAAAATACGCTATAAAAGGAGTAGCATATAAATGTTTACTTCTATTATTACTACAATTGTAATAATTGTAATAAACACTGCAGATAGAATTTGATTTGTTTTCAGGTTTTGGGCCAGTTTTCTCTCTTATAATATAAACTTTCACCTGGATACAAATAAAAGACCAAATCTTCACAATAAAGAGTGTAGTTATTGCACTAGTTCAACATTTCTCCATAGAATTATGGGAAATATGGGCCTTATTTCTGTATGAAAACATAAAATGACAGAAACTTGCAATACATTCTTTTCTTATATTTATGACAGGAATATACAGCAAATGTTTCCATAACATTTCCTCCTATTCACCTGCAGTGTCTCGCCTTTAAGTTGACCATCCCCAACGCTGTACATTAAACTATTAACTGAGAAAACCTGTAAGACACAATAAAAAAACTGAGTCAACTGATAATGCACTAGAAGTAGGAGCTATATTACAAACTAAAGGTTAAATGAAACAAGTAGCGCCAATAAAGACTTCTGCCTGACACATTTATCTTCACACTGACCAGTATCTACCATGACTCTAAATATCGATGTGGTTCAGGGACTATTGGCACTGTGCTTTGGCTCAATTGTATTGATGAGATTTGGGGCTCTTTACAGGGAGCCATTGTGCTATTCAAAAAAGACTGGCTTATTTTAATGCAAATCAGAAATCTCACTTTATCCAAGACCTTTACACTGACAGACACAAATTCAAAGACATTTTTTTAAATTACGATGGGGCCGATTTGTTCCCGTTTGATAAATGTGTATGTGGCTACAACTGCGTGCTGCAGTTAATGAAAAGAGGCTACGACTGTCTGTCAAATACTTTTTAGTGCACAAAGCTTTCACTTGTGTTGTCTGCTGCTGCTGTGCTGATTGTTCAGTTTGTTCAGGGCAAATCTGAAACATTGCATGAAAAAATATCAGGCTTTTTTCACAATTGAGATCATTAAAGCTGTGGTACCTAATTTTTCATGTTATTGAACTGCAAAAGGAGGTACAAAGGTGGTAGTTGAGCATAAATTTAGTTCTCCCAATGCTGATGATCCACAAGAGGTTTGGGTGCGGGTCATGACACGACACGACAAAGCAAAGCATGTCGGGCCTCTGTTGAAATATATTGCGCTGAATTTAGACTTTTGTTACGTGATATTTGGATGCAGATGGAGCAACAGACTTTTACTCTACTGCGAGAAAATAAAATTGCGTACAACTGCTATAAAGAGCCATTCAAAACAGTTGATTCGGTCATAAACATCACATGAATTAACCCACAATGAGCAGCTACACAGAAGTGCACCTTATCACCCTTTACTCATGCCAGGACCAGGTCTTTTCCATGCAAATACAACACCATTTGCCGATGCCAACTGATACAAATTTCAATTAAGCCTGTGCTGTCTCTTGCCAATCTGGATTCTCTTTAACCCACTGGGAGACATTTGTTTTTGGTGGCACCATTACAAAGATATTTTCACACTTCTAACGCTGAGATTCTGTTAGAGATTCAACAGAGAAGGTTTAACGGGGAACATTTCTGACAATGTGGTAAAAAAATAAATAAATACTGGCTTATTTGGCAGCACAGATTTCAGAGCTCCGCCGTATGCCAGCGCCTGTCATTTATGGAGTAAATTCATCATTTTGATTTGGCTGTCTGAGTTTCCCAGTGAATGTGTGTAATGAGGGTCTAATTGTGTCGTGATTAGCCTAATTTCTGATAGCAGCCGAACCTGAGAGGGAATGAATCATGCAGATTAAAGCAAGAAGTGTTACATCTGTAAACTCCGAGACAACATGTACCTGGAGCTTCAGAGAGGACAAGGACTCACACGTAATCTTTCTTAATTATAAATGGCTTTAAGACAGCTAGATGAAAGATCAGACAAATATTACTGTACTGGATTATTTTATTGATCTATGGTGCTTACTAACTGTTACGCTTTTTGTAGATATAATACATCTTGATAAAGTTCTCTCTACAAAATGCTATATTGATCTAATACTTTTTTAACAAAATCTCTTGCAGTTTTACTTCCTGGTTCAGAAAGTGCTCTGTCCATAAGCCCCTTCCTCCCCTCGCTCTCCCTCTGCATACCTGTTGTAAATTAAAAAGGAATAAAAAAAAACGGAAGATTCAACGATTACTCAAACATTTGCTAGCTCAAAACACAACTCCAGGTAAGTGTTTGATGAGGGAACAACAATGTGAACTGATAAAAAAATCCGGGCTCCTGCAGGTGCACGTCATTGTCCTTGGACAAGACACTTCAACTACGTTGCCACCAGTGTCTGCGTACACTGGTGCATGAATGAGAGTGTGGATGGGTAAGTGGTTCCTTGATGTAAAGCTTTGCGTGTCTAATATAGGTGGAAAAGTGCTATACAAATGCGATCACTTACCACAGAGTATGGAGTGAATGAATGGCATGTAAAGCGCAAGTGTAAGCCATTATTTGTTGAATACTTTTCATCTTGTTTTCTAGTTACTTTATTGTGTATCTTCTTCTATGGGCTATATGCACAGAATCAACACGTGACTTCATCCTGGACCGTAAGACAGGGAGCGTCGTTCCGCTCGCCATCAAACTGCATGGAAGTCTCACACAAATCCAAAAATATCTGAGGATAACATGGTAGGAAACGTCTGGAGGAAACGTCAGTGTTAATCGAGGTAGGAACTCAGAGCTCATGGCTAGTGTTCAATAGAAACTATATACAATTTAACCTCTTCAGCCCTAGGCCTTTTTCTCCAAAAATCATGTCTTTACATCCTAGGTGCAGACGGCTAATCTTGGTGTCCACACATTTGGTAGAGCTTTGGGATGACGGTGGAAGTGAAATAATAATAAATTATGTTGTTTGACAATAAAATGAGGTTGCCATAGGTTTGAATGAATTTCCGCCTGAAAAAAACACACACATTTTTCCGCAAAAAGGCCTTTTTCCTCCCTGTGGTGTAGGAAATAACAATAGAAATGGATAATCCCACATCAGCTGTCACTAATTTGCAACTTTGAAATATTTTTCTGCATAAAACACATAGGTCAGTAACTGTATCTGAAAAAAAAGTCCCCATTTTCGGGGACTCTAGGTCTTAAGAGGTTAAACAACTAAATAAAAATTTAACGGCAGACAGGCCGCTTCTTTATTGTGCATGCTTGTTCAAAACTTTGCTCTACTTTTATTTTTTTATTTGGTGTTAGCTGTTAGCTTCGAGGCAAAAACACCTCTCATTATGAGCACAGACGTTCCTTCCAGTGAACTGGCTACATCCAACGTAATGTTTTTAACCAGGTGCTGGTCACATCGTATCAGTCACTCGCTGTCCACTCACAAATCTTGAAGTATTTCTTCATTTGTGTGAGATATGCTAACTACTCAATGCAAATGAATGGGGGGCGGAAGGTACGTCCCGAACTGTCCAGTCGGAAGTCACATGGGGTCTCTGTGCATATAGCCCATACTAGACAAACAGGTTAAAGATGTGTTATTCATTTACTTTAACATGTTTCGATGGGACATCTGGCATCCTGTCATATTATTATTATTTCAAATTGATAGCATTTTCTAACCAACAAAGTGCAAGATAAGGATCAAGAGGTGTTTGAGATTATTACCAAATACTGTACCTGTAAAAAGCATTTTAGAACGTAATGACTTCACATGAATGCAGGTTATTACTTAATACTCAAATACAAATATGTCACTCCAAACTGTGGTCATTTGAACAAACAGCACCGACTTCAATTTCCCTTCATTAAACATGTTTGATCCTGACGGCAGATGACTTTGTGCGCTCAATGCACAGAACTGCCTTTACTTCATAAATGATGCTGTATTTGAACTTCCCATTTGCTTGCTTTCACTTTGCCTTATCAATCTGAGGCCTGTGTAATTCTCATTACACGGCTGTCTTTAGTGAAAAGGTCACTGCAGCACTCTACGGAAATATATCTAAGGGGGGGCTTATATTGTTTGAACTGCATTTAGATTCCAATCGGAGCGACATATTGAATTATGTTAATCAACAAGAACAGTTTGAAAATATATTTAATAAATCCTTCTCTGACATTTTATTCATAGCCTGGGTCATGTGACTAAATTAAATATGTGCACCAAACCCTACACAAAGAACGAAGGGTATATTTTCATCAAATCATGTCTAGCCTTGAGCATTTTAGCTAATTATTTCACAACGGAACTGCAGAAAATCCAAAAAATAGTATTTCTTTGCTGATAAAGACGCAAATTAGCTTCTGCATATAGACTAACGTATTCAGGAGAGCAGTATGGAAGGAATTGGCGCCATTAAAATCCTCATTATGGTCATTACTGCAGCAGCAGCAGTGAAATTGTTTTTTTTTTTTTTTCCAATTATGAACCTCTCCTGTCATGTCACACCGACTTTATGCACTCGCGACTGAAGGTTCAAACAAAGCCGTGGGACCCATTTTTATGAATATGCACCCTAATACGCTGCATCCATTTATTCTCACACTGAAGGAGAGCGCGGTTTAATCGGGTCGGCCGTAATTAAATGCTGAACGTTTACGTTGGGTCGCACCGAAGCAGAGAGAAAGGGAAGGCGCCGTTGTTTCATTCCAGCGCACTGACAGGAACAGAATGGGCGCGGATTTGAGGTGTGTCTCTAGAAGAGAGGGAAAAGTGCTGCTTCAGTGGAGCAGAAATACTAAGCCAGAAGTGAATTCAGCTTCTGCATTAGTTGCATGTTTCAGTAAAAAAGTTCCAACACTCATTTTTTAGGCAAGTGACGTGAACACAGCAAACTGATGCACTTCTTTTTACACTTCGACTAAAAGTCAATGATGTATTGAGTAAAATGAGACTAATTTTTAGACTAATAGACAAAAACTCACAAAATCTAATGAAAATAAGGGGCTATATCATGTGAACTTCAGTGACAGTTTGAAAGAGCCTCATATCATATAAATTCACTGCCAAAGAAACAGGTCTGAGCTTTATTCATGTGGAAGAAGCTCCATGAAGCAGAGAATATCATTAAATATGTTTGAACCTATAAATATAAATACTAAACCCTAATACTCCCTTAGTGGCCCCTATTGACCGGAGGAAACCTCTTCAGAGTGAATTTTAGGTTTAGTCTGCAAATTTACATGGATTTTTTGTTGTCTAAAACAAGACTAAAACAAATTGTCTGAATAAGTCTTCATCTTAAACTAAATTAAAATATGTCGTCATAGCAAGATTAGTATTTCACTGAACTGTGCCACTAATGAAAAACAGTTTCTTATGATAAACCAGGTGCAACACGCTATAAAAAAGGCAAGTTCTAATTTGTCCGTCCTTGGGAGAGGATCCCCCCCTTCATGTGGACCTCCCCGAGGTTTCTCCTTTTGTCCCAATGGGTTTTTGTTGCGATTTTGGGCTATGAAAAATCAGGCCAAAAATGAAAAGTGTGTGCAACCACACTGATCGCTGAAACTGAAAGTTTTTTTTACAAAGTTATTCATGTTGCTGCCTGCAGGGGGACCCTCAGGAAAACTCTTCACTAGCCCTAGCCCCTGTGTTACAGAATTACCATCTTATCCTTGCAATGTTTTTTCAGATCATGAAACGTTAAACATCAATGCTGAAGTATGTTTTTACAGTAAGTCTGTTTTCAATCCCCATCTAAGTCCTATGTCCAGGTACTGGCTGAAGATGCATTCTAGTAGTTCAAAAGAGCACTACAACTCAACTGCATTTGGGTTGAAGACTTGAGTGCAAGTTTTATTTTAAAAGGCACATTTAAAAGGTAAGAACATCCAGATTTCAGTCACAGCTTCAACCACTAGAGGCTGCACACACTAATAATTGGTACTATATTTTTGAACAGGAGCTGGGATTGTGGAGGTAGTAGTCCCTTTATGTCTTTCTAACTGGTTCGTAGGACTTGGCAATCCATGTGGGGCTCATTCTGCTTTCTGATTGGATAATTATCTTGAGGAAAAAAATCAATAAAACAGGAACAGCTTTTTCCAAGTGTATAATGTTCATGTCACGTGTATAAATGATGTAATAAAAACCTTATGTACCCCACCTCTAACTAATCTCTGGACACGTGTTCTCCCTGCGGATTACTAAGGATGAAGGTCTTTCTAAAATAAAGTGAAAGTAACCAGTACACAATCCATATTTGATTGATGTACAGAGTAACAAACTTTCATCCATCCTTCTTGAAGCATGATGAAAATAAAATGATCCGCCTAAAAGTTTCTTGTGCTTGTAACCTCTTAGGAAACATTTGGCACTCAGCCCTTTGGCACAAACCAAGGAGAAAAACGCCAATACTTGATTTGAATAATGCCTTATTCATGTTTGTTTAGTTTTCTTCCGCGGAAAGAAAAATGTAATATTTTCTTTGCAGCCGAGAGTAAAGACAACATGAGGCAACTGCAGTGGGTATGCAAATGACGTAGCTGATTTCTAAAAATGAATTATGAATAAACGCAACAAATCAATTGGATTATATTACCGATGAGTGGCAAATAAGTAGGAGCTGGCATTCATGTTTTTATGCTGACTTACCCTGCACTGAATATACTTCC
>OMNZ01026161.1:84495-117334 GCA_900303255.1 Lesueurigobius sanzi | reverse complement strand
CATATACATCAACACAATCTGCTGGCCACGCCCCTTCACATTCCAAAGCTCTATATATTGGACCATGAACCTGGCTAAAGATATAAATTAAGAACTATATACAGTAAGTATGTAAATTGAGACCATTTACCCGAGGAGACATTTTGTCGAATAAGGACAATAGGTCTTTGAGTCTAAAACTATCATCCTATAATCTTACCCAATGTTAATGTTAAGTCAAGACAAAAGTAAAAGAGAAGATTTGATAATGAATACTGCAGTATGTCTAATCCATCAACACATGGGGTAACTGCACAACAACTGAGCTCAAAAGAAAAGTAAAGTCAAAATCACCAACACACATGGTGAATGTCAGTTAGAAGGGACACCACATTCAATAAGGACAAAAGAGTCATGGACCTATTTAATATTGTTAAATGCATGTGTATTGCATCTGTCCTTAGGATGAGAAGGAAGCAGAGGACACAAAGTACAAACGTGGTCAATGTCACATCAACAAAAACCACTGCGCTTACAGTTACTACACAATAAAACATTTCCCACCATTACACATTTCAGACTGAAGCTAAAGTCTCACTGTTCAGCTAGGCTCCCTCAAGAGAAAAACAAAGGTCAGATCAGAGACAGCTATGGAGGTTTGACATGGTCCAGGTGACACTTTTACCTCCATTACTATTAATAAAGCCTGTTCATTTTGGCTCCATCTATGCACATTCCTCATACTGTAGTTTCTCATGGGTACTCTTGTCTTGAAAATCTAAACACTTGCCAATTGAGCTCATTTTCAAGGATCGGCTTCAAAGACACACTGAATACTATAATGCTAATTTACATAGGTATTGTATCTGATAGACTGATGCTGAGAAAGTGGATCTTATTGTTCACCGCTGAAGCTGAATGAGTTTTCTAAAGCTGATCAGGAGGATGCAGCATTAATGTAAGCACTTGTCAACTCTACACCATAAATATTTTATGAAAAACACCCAGTGGTGGGCAAAGTACTTCATTTCATTCCAAGTACAGATACTACCGGTCAAATTACTTCGATGAAAGTGATAGTTGCCCAGTGAAAAATGTACTTAAGTTAAAGTACTGAACTATCTGCTTTATAATGTACTTTCACTAGCAAGCACCACAACCTCAGGTACGCTGTAGTATGCAAGAGAATTTATTACGACAATACATGTACAAGTAGACACAATATAATATCAGGCTGTATTTGGGGCTTTTGCTGACGGCGAGGGTCCAAGGCTACCGGGCCTATAACCTCCCAAAAAGGAGTCTGTGAAAGGAGAGCGGACTGCAGTCGCTTAGATTATGGTGGGTGTAGGCCTCGAAAGTGGAGGGTGACCAACGGCCCATGATCTTGATGAGTCTGTCTGGAACGCCACGGCCACAGGGGCGGAGGTGGCGGCTCCAAAGCGGACGGAGAGGCCAGAGAAGAAGTCGGGGCAGATGTTGGACCTTTCCAGGATGAATTTGAAGAGTGGTATACACCAGTGTCTTGTGTTGTCAACAAAAATACTTCTAAAGTAAAGTACAGATTCTCTAAAACTTAAGTACAGTACTTAAGTAAATTTACTTTGTTACTCCCCACCACTGAAACATCACCGCTCCGATGGCCCAGAGCAGAGTACCTGAGCCGTCTGTGAAACTGTGACCTTGACATGAGGTTCTGACAAAACTGCAATTTCAGCATCAACTTACAGTATTTACTTAATTCTGGTATTAGTTCTGCTCCTAATTAACTGTATTTTACTTTCTAAAAGTTATGTGCTCATATTATACTCCTGCATGTGAATGTCGTGGGCATATTGGCACAAGACTCAAGCCAGCACATGGTTTTGGTCTTGATTTAGGGTTTTGTTTTCTCTACAAAACAGACGGATGTTGCAAATGTTGTTCAATACTCCTTTTCAAATGTCAATATAGCATTAAAATACAACTTTCAACACTTTTCCCACAGTTTTTTTTATTTTTTATTTTTTTTACATTAGACTTCTGATCAGCTACAGTTTCCCAATCAGGGGTATGGAGACCCCAGGGGGTAGTAAGCACATAGCAGAGATAACTGTTTAACATACAAAACACATACAATGAATCAATGTTACAGCTTGTTTCATTTAAAAGTTAATTTTATTCATACACATCAGATTGTCCTATACTTTACTTACGGATCAAGGCAGTATGGCTCGATATACAGTATTAAATATCAGCATATACAGCAAGAAAGGCTGAGATTGACACATGGGAGCCGCTCAGACATTCATTGAGGTGCACATGAACTGCCAGTGCTAAAGAGACTATTATTTAGTGGATGTAGAGTGGATGCTTGATGTTTAGTGTCTCCTTGTGAGTAAAAGGTAAAGAGGTGCTTTATTTCAACGGAACAGGCCTGTCTTAGATGTACTCTGCGTTATTAGAGGATTTAGGTGTCTCAGGACTGCAATAACTCCTATACAAACAAAAAAAAAACACTTCTTCATTGCCGCTTTTATACGTAACATAATAAATCCCCATTAGTGGCTGTTATTTTAGCTGCTTATATGCAACACAACAGAAGTCTTCACAAGGTATTGGCCTGAGCTGTTTTACTGTACTGTTTGCGAAAGCTGTTTGGACAAAAATATTTTCCACATATTTTTGTTGACATTTCAGAATCAATAACTCAAACTTTGCGAGCTGAAGAGGCAATCACATTGAAATTAGGCCGAAGCATATCCCTAGCCAAAGCCCTGTTGGTTTTGCTGCCACGGTGTTGGATATAAATTAGAGGTCTTTCTTGCTGTCTAAACATAATCTTATGGGAATCACTGGGTTCGGATTGTGCTACAGGACCACACAACTGTAAAGCACACTACACAAACTATGACTAGCAGTAAAAAACAACAAAAAACATTGTGTTTCGTTAAATAATAACATGTAATAAAAGGTTTTATAGCATGTAACTGAGTGATTCATGGCCTGACACATGGAATATGTGGCCTCACACATGGAACATACAACTTAACCTTTGTACCATTGTGACAATAATAAAAATGTAAAAAATATACTAACTTAATATTGTATTTCATATTTTCCAGGAAAACTTTGATGTTATTTAACACGGTGTGAATGGGTTTGTCAGAAAATATTTTTGCAACTTTAATGTTCCTTGCATACATACTGTCATTTCATGGTTCAAATTTATGGTTTTATTTTGTTGATTTATTAGTTTCAAAGATCTTTTCAGAAGGAATTTGGGATATTTTGTTTAGTTATTGAATAAGGTAGTTATTAGTCATTAATTCATATTTTGCCTTGTTTTTGGGGTTCAAAATAGGCTAGGAATTAAATATATCCTTCTGAACAAACCTTCAAAATATTGTTAAGGACAAGATTCGAAAGGTTGGAGTCTGAAGGAGCTACTAAAGTGGAGATGTTGTCGCCACAATGTGAGAAAAACAGATTTTGAGAAATTTGGAGTCATTGAAGTTACAATCTCTCATATAGTTCTATGGAGAAACATTGAATGGGTGCAATAATTACACTCCTTACTGTAAAGATCAGCTTATTCATTTGTTTCCAGGTGAAAATGTATACGTTAAAAGAGCGAAATGGCCCTATTTTAAGCTTATTTATCAGGCATAAAGAATAATGGCTGATAGAAATAGGAATTTGAATAGAATCAATCACAGTTAGCCGATTAAATCAGTCGGTTCAAATGAAAGTTGATTTGGTCAAGTAGCTGGAAATTGGTTAAGCACAGGCCATCGCACATAATGACAACAAACTATTACCAAAATGAAAGGCTCTTTGGTCAGAGGCCTCTGCCTGAGTTGTGAAGTGAACCTGGGTCAGTGCTGCTGAAGGCAAAGTAAATAGGCCTTCACCACCAAACCACAGCAGGCCAATGTTCAGCTCAGCTATTTTGATGTCAAACCACAGCCTTTTCGACTAGTATCTCCTTCATGTAATCTTTCTGTGGTGGGGAAATGTATTTCTCACTTGTGCCGCATAGCAGTAAGTGCTTCATATTTTAGGATACCACATTTACACACTGGCCATAGGATTTAGACCATTTGAAATGACAACATCACATTGATAGGCAAAAACAGCTCAATTATGTAACTTTTGATACGGCGTATAAACATATACACGTTCTAGAAATGTTGTTTCTAAAAATAATGAAAAACTCTTGTGACTAAGGGCTTCCCTGCTGGAAGATGAATGGGTCTAACTTACTATCAGCTTTAAGCTCCTGCTCCAAACATACAAAGATCGGACAACCGTTTGAAGAGGCTCTGCTCTGGTTCCTACAAAGGGGACAGCAATTAACAAGCCTTCCTGTCAGGTATCAGTATAAAACCAGTCTATGCTGTAGCTTTGTGTTCAAGGATTCTTCACAATCTCACAAATTCAAAAGCAAAAAACGAAAAGTAAGACAAAAGTTCTGTACTACTTCACAAAACTGGAAAAGAAAGGAAAAATAGACCCTCTCAAAAAAAATTAAATAAAGGCAACCGGTAACTGGGCTATTTCACACCTGAAAATGACGGGATCCGACCTCAGAGCATTCCAGCTGAATGACCTATTATGTAAACAGCACATCACTCAGTTCCTGCACAGCAGTTGAGCCTCAGTTTGTTTGATCAGTGATGATAATGTTCCCATGTTCACCATGGGCTACTGACAACAAGAGCTAACTATAGGTGATTTGATTTGTTACATCATAAATGTAACCACAACTTACAGCGTTTCAAAGTTCCTTAATTTGGGGAATATTTTGTCTGATTTCTCAAAGATTTGTAGTTTAAATTATTTTTAATTGTTTCACTGTCATTAAACTTTTCTACTTCACAATTGAAACACTGTAACTCAGAAAATAATGTCTTTCCCAGCTCCGAGTTCCAACCTCCGTGGACAACTGGAACACAATGCTACAACCGTTAGCTCATCAGGACACAAGTCATGTGAATGTCACCAAACTTCACCAATTTAAATTTATTTTAGATAGACATTTTTATCCGTTTCTGACTATTTTAAGTCCATAAAAGGCTGTCTTTTCCCCCCAGCGTGGTGTTGACTGTCCTGCGTTATGGATATCAGTGTTAAGATGTGAAAAAACATATGAATGTTTTTTCACAACAGATACAGTGTATGCTGAATGATGTTATATTGAAGCAAAGGTCCCCATCACTAATGCAGACAGTGGCTATTTGGTTACCTTAAAGTGTCATCATTGGCTGCACATCTCCACTGGGGGCTGCCATCTGTGCCTTCAGTATCTGAACTGCTGCGACCACTCTGATCATCTCCAAGTTTACAAGTTGTAGTTGCTGTACCAGTTCAAGCGGCGTTCAAGGCCTTTTTCCTCGTGGGTGGTTGCCTTGAGTGCTGCATAATGGACGACCCGAACAATAACTGGATGTAAGAACTTTAAAGAGTACAATTGTCTGTTTATTGTTAAATTATAAAACAATCCAAAATGTCTATCAATATCAGAGCCAACATTCCTTCAATGAAACAAAAGATTTTTATCAATGACAAAGATGGATGTCAAACTCCACATGGAGTGCTTCAAATATTTGTGAATAAGGCAAGAGGCCAAAGGGTTTGAACAATAAAATGAAAATGGATGCAACCCAAATTTCCTGGACAATTGCGGTGCAGTGTGTGCTCAGTGTAGTCTTGACTGGATGCCAGTACAGGTCAATACAGCCTTTTAATGGCACAGTTGGATTCTTTGTGGTCAGTTCATTTGGAAGACTCCACAGAGTAACATTTTACTGCCATCATAAAGCTCTATTAGATGTAGGCATGGCTCCTTCCTAAATTGTAAAGTGTTGATGGCAAAGCAATAATCTGAACACACACATATTAAAACGCAGAGCTCAGGAGGTATCCATAGACTTGTGCAATGATTTCATATGGTCCTTGGAATAAGGTCACGAAAGATAAATGAATGTCAATAACAATCAGCAGAAGAATGCAGCCAGTAAGGAATAGGAATCTTTCAGTGCCATTTTTTTAACAAATTCTGGATTTTTTCATTCAATAGTCCTCGCCAAAGTGGAGGGTTTTTGCGTGTGTTTTATATCCATAAGCTGATTGTGAGAAAACTCTTCATCCTTACTTCCCTTTGTTGATCTACCATGATCTCATAAGTTATGATTCTGACAAGACTTTTTAAATGTTCATACTTTGCACAGGAGTAACGTGATGTAGACATGTCCTGAGAGCGTTTGGTTTTTGTTGAAGATAGTACATCAACTGAGAGGTGGTCATCAGAAACTACTGTATGTGTATAGTGTATGAATAGTTAAACTTATATCTCAATATGACAAGAGACATTCAAGAAGATAGATACAATTAGGCATCAATCTAGAGATTTCATGCATGGCTCCATTCCAAAGCACAGTAGTTCTTCTTCACATATTCGTGTTCCCGTGGCTTACACGTAAAGCCCCGTAAAACATGGCTGACCCTCTTCCCCAAGACTTACCCTCTTGACCTCAGACATCACACAGAACGAAACTGAGCTGTTGAACGTAAACAAATTAGCAGTTGGCTTTCCATGTCTGTGTTTTAAGGATTTTATAGGAGTTGGAAGTAAAAGTAATCACAGGTAAAAGCCCTCCGAGGCTGAGTCGTTTCGTTTGTGTTTGAAGTAATAACCACAGGACCTCGGCACAAACTCGCGCAGTTCTGACCCAGCATTTAGAACAAGCCTGCAGCCCACTGTTTTCAGAAAAACAGTTTTAATATTTGATACAATCACGTGGACATGAAATATTGGGCTGCACAATTTTGCCAAAAAACCTAATTGCGATATTTCAGACATAAATTGCGATTCGATTTTGCGATTTCAATGTTATTTTCAGCTAAATATACTTCTAAAACTGCTGTTATACATCGAGGCCATCATTTATTACTATTTATTATTACTTTTTCTCTTATATATATTATAAGAAAAAAAGTAAAATCTGTAACATTTGATCATTTTATGAGAAACACACAGAAAAGAAAACTTCAGCCTTTTGCGGATAGATTATTGCAAGTTTAAAATTGCTAAATTGATTAATTGTGCAGCGCTAATGTACTATGTAATGCTGGTGGTCAAAATCAAGTGAACACACCTCTCTCTCTCTTGCACAAGAAGAAAAAACGCCCAAACAAAGCACAAGTGAGAGATTTGCATACCACACAAAGGAGATTCCCTGGTTACGCCTGTCAAAGGCCTGCTGGGGGAAGACTGATAGTGAGATCTTGAGTCTTCTGTGGTCTCCAAATGTGATGGAGCCAAAATATCCACATATTTTCCCAGTCACCCTATATCCCTGCTTCTCTAGTCCAGCCAGCAGGCCAGGAGTATGAGTTCCTCTCTTCCCAAGCCCTGTGCCTGCACCTCAGACCACCATATCCTACCACAACACAACCCTCCCCAAAGCACACACAAATGCATTTGCACAAACACACGCCGTCGAGCAGGTTCTCCAGCCAGACCACTCTGCCCAGCACTAATGCTCTGTTTAGCAACTCGGCCATTTTGAGCCAAGGCTCTTCAGGAGTCAAAGCTTTCATCAGAGGCTCGAGTGTGAGAAGAGTTTCCCAACACAACTGAACAGGTCTGACACACCCCACATCAGCTGCATTACTCCAGTTAACACCAGAAATCTCCTATCGCTCACTGGACGTCCATCGAGTCTGAGGAGAATGTCACAACAACAAAAGCAGAAGAGCAGAATGTCCGTCCAAAGGTTTTATGCTGAAAATGGCAGAACATTCTCAGTGACATTGTTTATCTATGGAAGAACACTGATCAGTTTGGTACAACAGAGTTACTTTTAAGTGAATACAGCAGCAACTGTCTGTTCTCATTGTGATTTGACTGTATTTTACCTTTACTGATTATTTTTTAACAATATGACAAATGCAACCCACAAACAACATAACAAAAGAAAAAATCAGATGGAGGTGCATGGTTTTCTTCCACTTAAGGCACCTAAGAAAACAATCAATACATCTTTTACTGCATACATAATATATTCCATGTTTCGAAAAGAAGTTGGTGGAATTAAAAAACATATTAAGTCCCACACCTTTTCCTGCCGTGCAATTAACAAAAAACATTTTCAGCATCCTGTTTCTTTAACAATTGTACAAAATGAAATAGCCCATGGGCTCCTACTGTTCCATACATTCATTCATTCACTACTTTCATGTTTTTTGTTTTTTTTTAGTTAAATTCATACAGTTAATCGTAAGATGCAGCACTTTCAGCATTTTCATACATGGCAAGTATCATTTCTTTTTCCTTTTAAATCACTTACACTCTTTCATTTCCATGGGCAAACTGTTCCATTGTCTTATTCCACAAACTGATGCACAAAAGCTTGCACTTGCAGATTTAAAGTTCATGACTGAGGTAAACATATAACCTGTTGCATGAGGACAATGAACATCGTCTCAAGCAGAAAAAAAACAAAAAAAAAAGAGTGATGACGCAAAAGAACCAAATAATTATAGTTTCACTTGAGAAACTTAAAGTTTTTTTTAGTCGGATACTCTTTGGGAGGGAAAATAGCTCAATTTCAGCAGTATGGAAACCAGACTGATCTCCATCTTGGCCTGAATCATAGCCTCCACAACAAAACAAATTTGCATCAATGATTATTTTCCAAAAAGGGGAGGAAAATTCTTACACAAACTTTCCATGGGTATAAACAGTCCAATTATTGACAAACAGTCATCGCAAAGGTAACTGTAGCCTTGATGAGTAAGCACCATGGGATATTTATGACTTGACCAGATCTTACCTTGCCACACAGTGCACTGAGCCTAATGTGAGCAGGCAGGAACAATCGAGATTATCGAGCAGGAGTAAAGTGCCTCGGCCGTCAAAGAGAAGGTAAACTTTGTTGGGCCTTGCAGAATTTGATCGTGTACAGAAAAACTTGATCTTGTTTTTAGTTCACATTGAAATTGTTGACATTTCTTCAGATGTGCTGATAAAATATCTGCGGCAGCAGGATTTGAGTAATGGTTCATAAACACTTACAAGCTAAAAATATGAGTCATATCATTTCAACTGTGACCTGTAGATTCCCTCAATGTCCTTATCCAATTGCTCAAACAAAAGATGACGTTCCTGAATGTCGTCAGCACTTTTGCCTCCTCTGCTGTTGCTCTCTGTACAAACTGGGCACAAAAGCTAGTATTCATTGAACACGTGCTTTTTTTGTAAGAGAAACTGGACACAAAGTGCTCAGGAAGTCAGTACTACAAAAGTAGTTTTGTGGGGAAGGAGGTGCTCTTTGGCGTTTGGGAAACAGGAACTTAAGAGAACAACAAAGAACCAAGGCACACCTCCCACACTACAATTCTCTATTTACATTTTCTAAAAAGGCTAATACATATTAAAATATTATAAACATGTTGCTGGTTTCTTCCACGCGTATTGGCTCCAACAAGACTTTCTCAAGAACTGATGCTTTTTGACTTGTATTTATTCCATGTCTGCCCTGTGGTGTTGATATGTTGAAATGATTTATTGTGTATTGCATTTCTATGAAGAACTTTTAAAAAAATGTCCTGCATTTGATTACAATCTAGGAATCATAATAAATACATTTTGCATAAAGTTTCATCATATCAAACCCAGTGTCCCATGTCCAGTTTTGTCATTTTATTTATTAATTGTCTGGTCAAAGAAGCCTTTTTAATACTATAAACAGTGATGTTTTGTGCAGACCTATTCAACATAAGCTGTGGGAGCCTCTCGTGCGGCACCTTGTAGACCCTGTGATGTGTTTTCATGAGAAAGATGTGTGATGAAATTAGACTCTATGGTTTGGCCCTGCTCTGGTTGGGGAAAAAACCTGCACTTCAGCCAAGTGTAATAGGCAGAGGAGAGGAGGTCAAAAGAGCGAGCGCAATTAGACTGATCAACGGCGTCTTTTAATGTCACAAATGGAGCGATTTATATGTGAAAATTTACACCTTCTGCAAATGAGAACGGCAGAGTTGGAGAGCTGCCTGATGGCTAATGTGCACATTTGAAACCAGAAGGAACACATATCATTAGCAGCCCTATAATATCGCCGGGTGAAATAGTGAAAAGCATAATTTGGTTTCTGTAGTTAGCATTAAAGAGTTCCCATAGGTAATGCACTTGGAGCATTTCATACTCTGGCAGGTATTAAAAGTTGCATTCGGCCAAAAATTCAACTCATAAACCAAGTTCTTGTTATTTTATTTTCTTCCTAGTCCTTTGGCTTTCCCCACTTTAATGCTTTGTGTGCGAAAAATCTTTTACAAACAAAACTAGTTTATTTTAAAAATCCCAATCTGGAAGCAATGGGAAAACATCTCTTCCAAAACTTACACAGTTAAGGAAGTTGTATAAATGAGACATTTTCCCGAGACTTTGCACTATGTCGACCCGTGCTTCTCAAACCACTCCACAGTCACTAATGTGGCCCTATATGTCTTATTTTTTCAGGCCTAGTTTAACCTTTGTGACCTGTCTTAATGTACAGACAGGGATTCAATTAAAAGTTATAGTTTGCGAATTCGAGGTTCAGTTTGATCCAAAAGTCACATTGTCACTAAACCAGTGCATGTCCCTGTGAGGAGCTGGGATGCTGGAGAGGCCTTGGGTGTGTTGGGACTGATTTTTCTGCAAATGGGAGCAGGAGGATCAGGTGGGGCTTTTTTTAAAACGTTTTATTTTGTTAATATTTTAAATTCACAACACAAAGGAAATGAGAGGATCATGTGACTGATGACACAGAGCCGCCTTATCCAACGGGCTAGCAGGGGCTGGAGCCCATTCCTGTCAGGAGTTATGAAATTTTAAAGAAATAATTAAAATGCTCTATCCTGCCACTAGGGGGCAGTCAAGATTTTTTTTAAAGGAAGGAATTTCTGTCAGATTTCTGTAGTCGGCCCGCCCACATGGCCCAGATCAGATATCCTGGAATTCCATATTATACTTTAATTTGTTTGTTTTACCTGTCAATCACATTATTGCTATGATTTGTCATAGCATCATTGATACTAATACAAACTCTAGCCAATCCAAGTGCAGAGAAACTTCAGGCGTCACTTATGTACACGTCTATTCACTTATAATAGTTCTGGATGACGACTCGTACAGAGAGGCAGAAATGTCGGGGAAGAAAAAGTTTGAAAGAGGTGCACAGAAGAGAAAGGCACGAAAGGAGAAAGAGCGACGTGACAAAGAACTGATGAGCCACATGCCTAAACTAACAGGCTTTTTTAAACCAACAAGCTCAACCAGAGGAGGAACTGCAGACGTAGGCAGGGGGTTAGAGTTGGGGGCTGAGGGGAGGCCTACAATCCTGGTTAGCCCCGGGGGGTAAAATAAGTTATGGGTACATTAAGGTGGCCCTGCTGATGAGTAAGATCATAGTTACAATCCATTATATAAGACTGCAGAGGTGGAGGTTGGGGAAAAAACAAAAAAACAAAACCTGGTTCATGTTCCAGGGTTTCCACGGGGTATTGAAAAGCATTGGGAGCCATCGAGGGGATTCTGACGAAACTCCTTGAATGTCGTTGAGGTGCATTGAATTGGATTCAGACCGAAGCTAAAACTCATATAATCATGATCATCAATGGTCTTTATTGCACAAGTTTGTCAAAAAATTAGTTCCAAAATCCATTCAACTGCACTTATGGCTGAACAGGCCTCGGGACATGACATTTCTGTAAATCTGCTACCTTTCTAAACCCTTAACCCTTAGTGTAACCTCTTGCTTGTTCTTGGCCTTGTCAATAAAAAAATAACAAAAATATTTGTGCATAACAGACGTTTCACTATGGTCTTTTCTTCTACAATATATTTTCCCTTAAATGGACCGCAATTTGGGCCAATTGAGTAGGAGTCCTGAGGGTCAACCAAAAATTTGTTAGAAGGCCACGTTTGGCCCCTGAGCCATAGTTTGGACATTCCTGCTTTAGTCCCAGTTAAGTGCAGTTTCAGACCGGTTATATGCTGGTTTAGACTTGTTTAGTCCTTGCAGGATTTGGCCAAAGCTTAAGTAGAAGATCTTTCCGTTGATAGAGGGTACTCAGTGGGACATGTTTAGATTCGGTTTAAAAATGTTAGCTCTCGTTTGGAGGTACTAAACACTTTAGCGTTCTGGGATGAGGCCTCAGCCGTCAATAGGGCACGCACACACACACACGCACGCACACACACACACACACACACACACACACACACACACGCTGGAACCCATCACTGGCTGTGTGTTTGCTGGATCTGCCATATTCCCCTCTTCCCCAGAATCAGATGGTCACTTCACTATAGCAGCCAAAGTGCACAATCAAGACGCTGCACTCCTGCGACATAAGCATTCATTGGGTACATCAGGTTGTCTAATCGCTGCCAAGAAAACTAAAGGTCTGTCTTATCCACTAGTTTGGCTACAGAGCATGTTGTTTTAACTTAACAACAGCTATTAACAGACTTTATGTAAGAAGGATGTAATGTGGAGCCCGAACCGTCAATGCAGACCTTAAATGTCTTACTTTTATGTAGAAAAAGTGGCCCAGTGGCTGTAAGGGTGCAGCATGACACATTTGCTTCCCATCACAGCGGCCTTCATAACGCTCCTGGATCAATTGTTTAGAGGATTTCTATAGGTTTCTGGTACAAAATCCTAACAACAATGGATTCTGGAGCATCTGTGATGGAAAGAAAAGAGGTCATGCTGCACCCATACAACCACAGGGCCACTAAAAGGTCAAATATGCATGCATCAAGGTTTTTTTTCCACGTAAAAAGTTACATAGTGCACCTTTAAGGGAATAGTGGGAAAGTGGCTTTAAGTCAGCACAGAACAGACCACACTGCATGTTAGTAGTGTATGCCTTGCACAACAAAGAATGATTTATGATTTACTGCTTCTACATTTTCAACGGGAATGGTGTTGTAGGTGGTCAGTTTTCATAGCCATCGACAAATTAACCTTGACCACCCACCGCCCAGAGATGACTGACAGAAAACCACCATGAGAATACGCTGCTGATACAAACATGGCTCAGGGAAAACCCCTTCATTGTTAGTATTATTTTAAGCTCGGTCTCTAAAATCAAATAATTCTTGTTTGGGGCAAACTCAGACTAGACTGATGATGTAATGCAGTGCAACAGAACAGTTTGCCTCTGTCCAGTATTGGTATTTTGCATTAGGTTTGAAGAGTAATGGGTCAGGCAGAGTGAGAGGTGGGTCATCTTTTGGGATTGTTATGGCCCTAAAAACGTTAATATATGGTTCAAATAGTATTCATTTACTAAATCACTTTAGCACACATGCTAATGATGATGCAAGTCGTATTTGTCATGATGAATTATGATTATCCTGCTATTAACAGGGGGAAGTCTTCACAGCTGGTGTATAGGTGACAGGGGGTCATCATGGGAGGACTGCTGTAGATGCTGAGTCGAGCAAAATGGAACGGGTAATTAAAACGCCAAAAGACGAAGTGTCTGAACATCAAAGCCCAAGTGTGCAGGAATATGTTTCCCATTGTTCCCAGTTGGAATGAGGTTTGGCACAGAGCCGAGGGCTCCTCTGACTCATGTTACAGTAATTAGAAGTGTTTATCATTCCTGACTGGTGTAAGGTCAATATCCATGAGAATGAAATCTCCCATGGCTTTGCAATTAAAAATGTCTTTGCCTGTTTAGATTTCAGGAATGTGAAAATCCGGTCATACCAAAACTAATTTTTGGTTGTCATTTATATTCATCCAGGAAGTTCAAGCAGCTGCCTCTTTTGATTTTCCTTCTGCGTTGAGGGTTAGTGAAAAAAGGTAAGTCGAAGCTTTCGTGCTCAGAAGGCACCATGACTTGGGGTAATTTGTGGTTTGGGATCTTGGCCTGGAAAGAATAACCATCATTTGAGCCAGCAACTTGCCCCTCATTCAACACATGCCCAGTATCAGCTAGGATACTATAAGTGGCAGAATTTGAAGACAGAATAAACTTACAGCAACAACAAATGCAGAGCCAAGACCTCTGCCATAAAGTCTCAAGACGAGGCAACACTCAAGAAAAGACAGTCAAATCCACTGGATGAAGGTATCAGAAATAGAGGCTGCTGCATGGACAGCACTGCCCTGGGCTAATAGTTTTAATTCCAACAGGTTTTATATTGTTTCAAACTACAACATTCCCTCACATACACTCACTCATACACTTAGGCAAACTGGAGCTGACACAGAGACATGCCTGCACATTGTCTGCATGTTCATAATAACACTTTCATAACCGCAATGTTCCCCTCTGTTTCTCAGTTTCGCACAAACTCACATAGTTGTCCTGTCTTGCTGTAAAATAAGTTATTTCCCAGAAAAAGTACATTTAAAGAGCAGACAAAATCAACATCTACGCAGGTAGAAAGGGAAAGAAATTACACTTAACTTTACAGCATTGTTCAGGACAATAGCACTTTGGAGAAGATGCATTTAAATAAAGACAACTTTTCATCTGACTTCAAATGATTTCAATTCTAAATTCTTATTGTAGATAGCACCTGAGAGGAAATGGATACACACTGTTACAGGATTGAGCTTTGGAAGGATCCTTTTGTGTGTAGGATAAAGATTCTTAACTATTTATGTTATCAACTTGTGTGTTTGTGTTTACTCTACACTCTTTTTAAATTAACTACACAAATAAATCTGTATTGGATAACATTAGATAAACAAAACGTGCACTAGAACGCATTGCTGTGAGGACAGAAGAGAAAATCTGTGTTGTTGTAGGTTTTAACAAATTGGGGTTAGGATTCTAAACCATATAGAAAAGAATAAGACTAGATATTTTGAGGACACATGCCATGTAATACTTGGAGTAAGATCCTGGCTCTCACTGACCACACAGGAGGTGGACTAAATCAGGGGTAGGCAAGTTGCTAACAGAGCTTTTAAGGGGGGTTTTCAGTGTGTTACAGTGCAAAAAAAAAAGATAGTTTAAAATAAGATAAATTACTTAAAAAGTACTTGACCTGGCAATGGAACAAGCATAAATTTAACTTGCGCTTAAAATGCCCATGACTAGAATATAAGTGCTTGTTCCATTGGCAATCTTAACATAAAATTGTCTAAATTATTCAAAATCTGTGTAAATCCTTTCTATTCAAGCCATTTCTGATCAGAGACAATTCTTCCGGTGTATGTGTAAGAAAGCTTCTCAAAATTATCTTGGGGGCTGAAAGTACTATGATGGAGGGCTGTATTTTGCCCCCGGGCTTGAAGTTGCCTGCCCCTGGACTTAATAATACAGTCTAGAGAAATAAAAATCGAGCATTTGTAAAATGCATTTGTGGCAGCCACAGTGTGAAGCTCTCCATTTCACTGTGGATTCACATGTGATGTCAGGTGTTACACGAGTGATCCTGCCTCTTTGGGCCAACTCTGCGCTTCTATCTCTATTCCCACTAAAGGGGGAGTGGGTTGCGCTGTCCCTGCCTGTAGCCAAAACATTATTTCATCACCAGGCTGGTTCACTATGACGTGGGACAGAGCAGGGTTTAGCTCTTGAGGCATCATCAATCTTTAGTAACTCCCAGGGTCTCTCCCTAAACCAGACAGAGATGGATGAGTGTTTGAAGCAGCCCTTTCCACTCACCCCCTACACCTTGGAAAAGTATCACAAAGCAAGATCTTACTCCCACTTTGCCTACCAGATGAACAATTGTTCCCACATTGTTCCTCTCATGTTCAGCATCATACACTCTATCATTATATTTGGACTTTCCATCTCCTTCAGGGACTGTCAAATGTACAGCTAAAAGCAGAAAGTAGAAAACAGACTAACACATACAAACTGGAAAGATGATGTCCATTCCACTTGATTTTTTTTCCTGGGAGAGAACACAAGAGTAACATCCAAGTTCAACAATTGTACCAATCCATCATTCAACCTGTTTTATTGTACTGTTCCACCTGCTTTTTCAATCTGTTAACTGCCAAAAACCGAACTAAACTCACCAAGGCAACAAACACTGCAGCAAAAATGATAGGACTCCCCACACCAATGCTCACAGAGCTCAACAACAGGGCCATCGGACACATTGCACTCTCCATAGAACAGGACACTACACACCCCCTCCATGAACACCTCACTCCTCTGCCTTCAGGATGGAGGTACAGGGCACTCAGGTGCCGGAGGGCTCGTTTTGGAAGAAGCCTGATCCCCTCAGCCATCACGTTTCTTAACACCAGGCCCCGTTGAGTGTAGTATTGTCTATTGTCAAACATGCACTGTGTACGTGAAGAAGAATTTCCCCTTGGGGACAATAAAGTCTAAAGTTCTAGCGGACATTAGTCCTCAACTCATGCAGTTTAATTTCTATTTCAATTTATAATGTGTTTTAGAACACATTATACACATTCACATTCTATATAACATACTCTTTCTTCACAAAGTTCTGTTGATTAAAACACTGATCATTAGGCAGCAACCTTTTTCAGCATATGTCCAAGACTCTAAAACGTCCCACAACTCACCAGTTGAGACTCGCTGCTTTAGGATGCAGTGTCTTGCAGTCAAAGTGAGACATAGCACTAGACTGACTGGTCTATAGTCCAATAATGACCACATTCAGATTTTAAAAAGAAAAAGGCTTTTGACTAAGAAAAGTCTACCTTGAAATGTGGATATAATGATCTTCTCCAGATTGTCTTGTGTAATTCAGTGTAAAAACAATAACCCAGTTAACTAGTCTGGTAGGGACATTGTTGGTCTGTTGTACAAAAAAAAAAAAAAATCATTTGGGGTTTACCCTTTACAGCTGAAGCTCAAGCGCAAATTGAAGCCTTATATAAAATAGAACAGCAGCTGAACCTAAAGGCCATCAGTCTCCCTTAAACAACTTTTCTTTTTATATCAGCCAAATCAGGGAAAACATTCATCACAATACTTGACTGGTCACTGGTATGGGGCGGCTATTTTTCTGGCTCTATAAGTAAGAGTTGCAAAAGGGTGGAATAACAAACCACAGTTAAATTTAGATGTTTTTAAATGTTACAATAAGGAAACTTTTTCCCGGTGTCCCTCAAGGATCCTCACCCAAGCACATAGTAGGCCTACCTTTTCCTGACTACAGATGGCACTATTGCCTCAGTGTCTATGGCACACTTTTCATTAGGACTCTTTTACAGGTTGTTCACTGGCAAACTGTGCATACTAATCCAAAATGCTGCAGCTACACCTCACAATTATACAGTTATGAATATCAGATCGAAGTTTTAATTTGTCAATTTAATATGTAAAACTGTTTTCATTCTGGACAATTTAGTTTTAAAGATACAGTTGTGCTCAAAAGTTCACATACCCTGTTAAGTTTACATACTCCTAATCTTTTTGGACATTTTTCATAGAATATTAATGATAACACAAAAATATTTTTTTCCCACTAATGATTAGTGTTTGTGCAAAGCCATTTATTGTCAAAGAACTGAGTTTACTCTTTTGAAATCATAATGAAACAGGAACTACTCAAATGTCCCTGATCTTACGTTTACATGACCTTCAACAACTGCCAGGAAAATTGTTCAGGAGCAAAGAAAAACTCACTTCAGCTGAAATACAGGACTCTCTGACAAAATGATGTTTGTTTCAAGATGCACAATATGTAAACTTTTGATCAGGGACACTTGGCTAGATTCTAGTTGAAAAGTGTAAACAAACAGGTTTTTTGACAATAAATTGCTTCACACAACCACTAACCAGGAGTGAAATGAAAGTTTTTTGTGTTATCCCTCATATTCTATGAAATGCATATGTAAACTTTTGGGCAAAATACCTTCAAAAC
Source organism: Lesueurigobius sanzi (assembly GCA_900303255.1). Lineage (NCBI taxonomy): Eukaryota > Metazoa > Chordata > Actinopteri > Gobiiformes > Gobiidae > Lesueurigobius > Lesueurigobius sanzi. Next base: position 99,501 of record OMNZ01026161.1, on the reverse strand, counting down.
TCTAGATACAAACGGTAGTTCACACTCACACGCCTGTATCTGACCTTTAATAAACTAAACAATTGCCATATACCGTGCCTTCTTCACGATGACATCCACTTAGCCTTAGACCTTGAGAAAAAACACTTGTCTGTTCAAGTCAGTTTAAGTGGCCCTGGCTTTCATTTGTTCCACCAGATTGTAGGGAAAATCAAATGCAGACATATTCATCCACTACAGCCAGACAGTATTAAATTATTGCTCAAACAGCTTTCCACACTAACAGTTTTGAAATGGTCGACCTCTGTCCATTTAATAACAGTCCAAAGGCAGCCATAAACTCAGCGCTGGAGCTTAATAAATTAAAAAAAAACCAATGGATGTAACAGTCTTCCACGCAGAGAAGTGGATTTGTAATCATTTATATCAGTTCAAGATCACAAAGCATTAGCCTTTTTGTCATGAAAACTCCCAAATCCAATCAATCATTTCTCTTTTTAATTTACTAACGCTTTTTGGAGAAGGTAACATGAAGGGTTTCTCGTCACTGGAAGTTATTGAAAGGAGAGATGTCCGAGATGAAATCATGCTGAAAAGAGCACATTTTTGTCAACCTTTTACCACCAACTTCACGATGAACAAAGCAATTTGTCAAAACAGTCAGCCCGATGAGTGTTAAGAATATTTATTTCCAATTTAACCATCAATCTTACTCTAACGAAATCTAAATAGATGTGACAAAAAGTAGTAAATATTGTGGCATTTCGCAGAAAGTAAAACGGCTTTCAACAGTGTTAATAAATAGCGATGATTGCATTAGTCCATTTTACTGCATACTATTATAGATGTCAAAAACGTACGACGACGCACGAAGAAAATACGTTGAGAGTTGCTCAAATAGGGTCCAGATGGATGGGAACACCTCACCATTTAAAAAGAAACAAAATGTCTTTCATCATCCGTGTTGTTGAGTGTGACTAATCTTTCAAAAGAAAAAAAAAACTGTTTTGAGAGACAGTTCTGGTCACGTCGAGAGCTGCCTGGTCACTCCGAAACGGGGGACGCGCGGAGGACAGAGGGGGAAACGTGGGGACGTCGGGGACATCTAGGACATGGTGATCTGCATGGACTCCAGCATCTCCTCCACGGCCTTCACGGAGCATTTGTTCTCCTTTGTCCCGCGGCCGGCCAGCTGCGGGAGGCGAGCGGAAAAGACACAAAAAAAGTGACACAGGATATTAGGTCACTAGTTGAGCGTTAGATAAGCTAGATAAATATATCTCTGCCCCAGTTTAGTGAAGCCCGAAAGAATCATTATTGGATCAAATTGGTCAAGTAACACAAAATAAAACTCCTAATTTGAGAGTTTCATAAGTGCCATTTTAGTCCTGTGTATTTTAATGGGTGCCTCCAGACAGAACATGATTAGCCCAAATTCATTTCCACGGCCTCTAGTCAAGAAATATATAACACCCCTATTTTTAGCCCCAACATATAAATTATTATTACTCATGTATGAACAGCCAAGCTTGTGATTTTCGGCCCAATTACATTTCAAGAACCCTTCCCTCAGAAAGATCAAGGAAAGATGATCCTCTGAACACAGAAGCAGTGCAGGTCCAGATAAATTAAACTCCGCTCACCCACAACTAACAAGAGATTTGATTCTGTTCAGTCAAGTACATCTTTGTGAAGCCCTATGAAGCCACTACTGTTGTGGGCTCTACAGAAATTAATAGAATTGACTTAAGAAATACACAAATAAAAAAGAACACTGCTCAATCAGGGGCACAGTGGCGCAGCGGTTAGTGCTCGTGCTTCACAGCTAGAAGGTCCCCGGGCTGGACAGGGCCTTTCTGTGTAGTGTTTGCATGTTCTTCACGTGTCTGCGTAGGTTTCCCCCATCACTAAATACATGCACAATAGAGCAGGATGAATGAGTGAGTGCAGGACAACAGATTGAAACTAACCCATGAATCCGGATTGTAGCCATAGGTTAGTGGCGTGTTTACATGCACGAGTCCCATTTATGTTCATGAACATGCCCTGTCCCAACTCATAAAAGTGATCATTGCAAGTGTGCTTATAAACTAGTTTGCGGCCTTCAGATTGTATCAAAAGTGAATATTTGATGGATAACTAACTTAAACACATGTCCATATTTACCATCTTATATTGAAACTGCTTCCATAAACAGGAACAAACTCGGTCTATACAGCATTTCCATGGTTTGAAGTTTTTTCCTTTCTATTGAGCCAACAGAGCGCGGTTGGCTAAGGTGTAGAATTGGCTACGCAATTTCGGAGTGTGACTCATTCTTTTAGATTTAGGGTGTGTGTGGTGTGGTAGCTATAATGATCAGTGCATTTCATTGCCTTCTGCCTAATGCGCCATTACCCCGGGCCCGGTAGTCAATTATCCCCTCAGCCTGAGGTGAGACCACCACATTAACTGTGCCCTGGTCTACAACAGAACAGCAGAGGCAGCCCTATGTCTATTTCCAGCGCTTGATAATAGAGTGGTGACGCAGTGGGCCTGTGGTCCATGACAGTGGAGCTAATCACAGAATCTGTTTAGATGGTGAGGCCTGGAGGGCAGCTACACACAGCCACTTTAACACCACTGTTCACCACCAGGGGCACGTCACTCATGACCTCTCGCTGACGTCTGCTCCATTTGCGCTCACCTGCCTGGCTTTTTCCTCACACTAAAGTATGACAATCACCAGGTACGACTTGTAATAAAAGTGGACGACTGACACAAGAAAAGGCTTTTCAGGGACTATCAATCAGCCATCACAAGCCAACAGCAGCCTGGAGCTGCTCTCGCTATGCACTGCTCCTCCAAAGATCTGAGAAATCATTTAACTGGGCAGGAATAAGAGGCAGCCATATACCTTGTCATTTAACTTGTCTCACACAGCAACCAGAAAACAAATCACACCCCCTTCAGGAACGCTGCATTACCAGGCAACTTCAACCAAACATGGACAAGTGGAGTGACCCAGGTGACTTCATGGTCCTTGAGAGGCAGAGGTGTCTTGTTAAAATCACCAGAGGGGAAACCCACACAGAAATAACATTTTACACAGTCTGTGTGGCTCTGATGGTGGCCAGAGTCAGTCATGTAGTGACTGAAAAAGGTTAGTGCTACAAAGGCACGAAAGAAGCATATTATTATGCTTTACATTGAAATATTAGCTATACAGCTCTAGATTTAAAAAAAAGCCTGGAGCCCTAGTTTCAACACTGCCACAAACACGTGAGTATTTAGGACAATAATATAAAGCTTCAATTGTAATGTAAATGAAGTGAATTTAATTTATAGGACATAGAGCCTGTAAATTAGGTATCTAACTCCTTGCCTGACAAGTCCAGAATGATAACCCCCTGTATTTTTTATGCACAGGATTGATTTTTCACCCCTGCCTCGATCACATATAGAAAATGAGTTTTGTGCTAATATCAACGTGGACTCGCTAATAACGCCCTGATTGGTTCACTTCACAGCCGCTCAGTAGATACAGCGGTGACCAGACTTTTCCAGGCTGCAGCATCAGATGGTGCTTCACATTTATCTCCCGTTGGCCCCCAACCTAATTTTTGATTTTCATACTTTTTACTTCCATTAGGATTAAATGTTTGCTCGACGATACAGTACCTCTTGTCCCCGACTACAAATAAAGGCTTTCTGGACTTGTGGTGAAAGCAGTGACAGAGTTGATCAAAGTGTACCATCGGTCAAGGTTTTCTTTTTTCATTTTTTTCGTAAAAAAAAAAAAAAAAATAGAAAATGTCCATCACATTTTTCTATTCATCAAAGTCACTTAGGAAAAACTACTGCGCCTTGTTGTCATTGCGAAGCTAGGAACATCACCAAACTGACAAGTATGAAATGCATCTGAGTTTGGTGGTCTTTGGGAGCTCAGCGGGGAACCCCTCTCTCAACGGCATCCACATGCAGAACACATAACCACTTATTATACGTTTTAGAGTTGATGCTTAAATAAGCAGAAAACATGGCCTATGTGGCAAAAATATTTCCTATGCATAAGCTTTACCCTTTTTATCTCTATGACAACGGGGTAAACCCTGCGAGCGATGCAATGTGAGCCATCTGTCATTTTCACTCCTTTTGGTGCATGTGTAGAGCTAGAGAACTTGTCTGAATTGCTCACATAAATGATTATTATATTGAAGAAAAATATAATTTTGGAATTCAGCAGGCTCATAATTTTGAAGAAAGAAATATTTTTTATTAAAAGGGACCGTTTAAAACTATAAATACACAGTTGGGGTGACCAGACGTCCCAGTTTACCCGGGACAGTCCTAGTTTTGAGCCCTCTGCCCAACGTCGCTGTGAATTTATCTGAAACCATTCATTTGTCCCAGTTTGACACAACCTCTGTCCCAGTTGTCCCAGTTTTTCCACCAGTGCCATGTCCAAAGCCGCATATTTACTTGATACTTTATGACAAAAAATGTGACAAAAAAATGCAGAAAGAAAAATGACAAAAAAACTGGAAAAAATTACAAAAAAGAAATACAAAAGAATGATGAAAAATGGAAAAAATACAAAAAAAAGATGACAAAAATCTCGAAAAAAATTTGAAAAACATGGAGAAAAAAAAAAATTGTGAGGAAAATTACAAAAAAACAGGGAAAAAAGAACAAAAAAATATAAGAAAAGACGAGAAAAATTACGAAAAACTTTGAGAAAAAACGCAAGAAAAACGTGACAAAAATTATGAAAAAACAAACAAAAAAATCTAATTTTTGTTCCAGTTTTTAATGTGAAAAATCTGGTCACCCTATACAGAGTGTACAAAACTCACCTTATAAGCTCTGTTTATTTGTGACGCAGCCCAAGCACCATACTTCACGTTGTCTTTCTTCACCTTAGCACTGACTTTTGGGCTAGCAGCGATGTGACTTGCAGACTAGAAAAGAAAAGAAAAATATTAACCCCTAGTGAGGTGGTGCATGACAATTCTTTACATCAAAATCAGTTAAATGACCTTAAATCTAATTTTGATGAACGAACCGCTCTTTCCACGTAGCACTCCACCGTTCATTGTGGCAGAAACGAGTTTGGGCCCATGACACAATGGTAATCGTGTATTAAGGGCAGGAAAAACTGAGCAAATTCGTGTCTCATACGCAAATTGTCACTTAACAGCCCTAATTTATCCAACACCATCAAGTCCCAGTGATGAAAGAAGCAAAACCAACTACATTCAAATAATTTAACAGAAAAACCAAAGTGAGGAAAGTGCTATTTGAATCACAGCTTCTGCCTACCCAAACCGCTCCGCTCGGAACCACAAATCCCATGTCTTTCCCATGTTCATGCCATCTTCCCCACAGAGCAGACTCTCACCGCACTTCAAAGACACATTACCAGTGTGCTGAAATCTCAACTACACACCAATAAGCACAAGTCTCTCGAGTCTGTATTTGTTGCACACATTGTTTTCCGAAGCCTCAGTTGCCATGACGTCACCCAAAGCAGGCTATCCCCAAATAAAGGCATTTACTACTATGGATGGAATTCCCCAAACAAGTGTCGTGACTAACTAGCCACCAAACCAGCTGCGGTGAGTGCAGCCGTGCCCGTGGATGAGCTGGTGCAAATCAGTGAAAGCTTCCTGTCCGTTGGCTGAACCTCTCACACCTGCCATAAAGCGGACCGCCGAGATTAATCGACGATCTGCGAATGTGCGACTAGATCTGTGACTGATAACGCATGAAGTCCCACCTGAAGTATTTGCTAAAGACCCGAGTGTCAGTGGACGACTTGTCAGGAAACGGCGCAGGGTCTGGTCTGTCTCCAAACTGACTTGAAAGTTAACAGAGGCGAATGTCTGTTTGACCGAAACCTGCTCCGTCACCGCTCGCTGCCCACAAGTGAATGGTTTCGAAAAGTAGTGCTATGTGCTACAATGAGGTGTTTGGACTACCTGAAGAATCCCAGGACAGCTCAGAGAAAAACACTGGGTCTCTCTGTCACAGACCTGCTTCTACTCTGTGCTCTTTATACCATGCACCGGTTGGTTTGTGTTCTTATGTCAGGTCTCACTTACATATGATGCATTGGTGCTAGCAGACAACATCCTGTTCAAACAAATATGTAGATTAAAGGCCTGTTCGTCAAAGGGCACGGTTAAACTGGCACTTGGATTATTTGGATGAATTGCTGATGACAAAATGCTTGCAGCAGTTGTACTTCATTGCGTCCAGCCCTTTTAGTCCAGGGTTGCTTTATTTATTTAAGAAGAGCGCACATAAAAAAGGTCTCACCAAAGAGGTATTATTACTAAAATAAAGCACTCCAGAGGGGCAGACTTTCCAATGCTGGAGTTCACCGCCTGAGTCAGCAGTGTGTTGACCTGTCTGACAGCCCCTTCTCCATATTCCCCCAAAACACACCCACATACACACATGCTCGACCTTGACAAACCACAGAGTTACAAAAATGGTTTGACTATTTCCCTCTTTCTTTTGCAAAGCAATGCTTACCATGTAGAGGCCAAACAATGCCCTCATGTTACGGTTGTTGAGCCTCAGCGCCTGGGCAAAATACTTTCGGGATAGTTCCAAGTTTTCAATACCTCCCTGAGTGTACTTCACCTGTGTCAAGGAAATTAAGTGTAATTAATTAAAAAGGCTACATGAGGTGAGACAGCAATGACATATGCATTATACGACAAACCAGTGTAACTCTACCATGACAGCAGCCCTTATTTGAATGCTTTTGATTGTTTTCTTGACGAAAACCTACCTCGGCATACTGTTCACAGTACAGGTGATTGTGGGGATTTGTCATCATGAGCTCTTCCAGGCAAAATGCAGCTTTGCCATAGCTGTGAAAATCACAAGGTAAAATGTTAGTACAAAATGTTTCTAGAAATAACTGTAGTATAAACTACAACTGACTCTCCCTTTTGCTCAAGAACATAAATACGGATGTGAGGATCGGTCTGTCCGGTTGTTTTTTCAAACTTTAATGTGTAGTTAACTACCTTCCTGAGGTCAGTGCTGCAGTCAGACCTGGCACTCCGTGCCTATACTCAGATGAGATCACTTCTCAGCAGCAGACTGCTGAGCTGTTGACCTCACACCAATCCACTGCCACTCTACTCCTAATACAGTTTCCGATTGTCTCCCAGTTAAGACATGCACAGTTACAGTAGAAATTGAAGAAATTTTAACTATCAATAACAATTAAATAAATAAAACCATTAAATAATAATAACAACATAGAATACACTTGATAGGTAGTTCTGCAGAATAATTAAAATGATTTTAAAATATATATTTTTTATATATAAAGTTTTCTGTTAGCTTCTCCTTTATAACATAATTCAAATATGGCTACGGCAGGACTATACAACTGTATCCACAAATTAGCTACAAAACTAACAAAAAGATTAACAGCATCGAGGGGAAATTAAGGTGGGGACAGAAGGAAAGAAATAAACAGGGGGAAGGGGCTGAGTAGTGGGAGATCAGAGGGGCTTGGAAGGTTGAGGCTGCTTACAATTACCACTTCCTCCAAGTAAAGACTTTCAGATGTGCTGGTGCAGTGGCCCAGGCTGCACAGAGCCGGCTACATCAGCTCGGTATTGTATCAGAGCCAGGACTTAAATTTCACTCTCTACAGCTCCCTCACTGGATACAAGGCACTGTCGCATACAAGGGAGGATTGTCTTGGCTTGTTTTTACTTAAGTATCAGTATTTATTTATTTATTTTGTCCCAAGAGTGCAATAAAAAAAAAATACGACATGCCAGTGCCAAAATATTATCGATAAATATTGAGGTTAACCCTGTAACTGTGGAAGCACTGTCTAGTCTTATGGGCTGGGTCAAATGGAAGTCAGAAGTAGATTCCAGCAGAGATCTCTTGAGTAAACAGCAATAGTGTGTGGATTGTTTTAACAGTGTCAACTTTGAGCCAATTAATTACATCTTTAATGTGTGGCCTCGCCGCTGCTGCACTCCTTACAATGGGAGCGCTTGTTTATTTTTAGCTCTCAGGGTGTTGCACAGCGAGGGAGGAAAGTTTATTTCTTTTCCTTGCTTGTCCGTCAGCCTGTGTTTGCTCAAGCCGGAGGAAAGAAAAGTGCCACCACCTTCTCTTGGGAATTTCACAGCAAGAGCCTCTATCCTTGTGGAAAAGAGAGCTGATAATGTTGGGCTATCCGGAAGAGGAGGGAGAGAGGGAAACATGGACTTTGTATTCCAAAATAAAGAAAACAAAGAAAAGAAATTGACACGCCTGCAGATAAGAGGCAGTGGGAGTGAATGGTGTGATATTGGATGTGCTGGGATAAGCTGGGAGATAATCCCCTCACCCCTGCAGTTCCGCTGGCTACTACAGCAATAAAACCCTTCAGACAATAGCACAAAATATCCAATAAGTAGCCACCACACATTCCTGCTGCAGCTCTGTACATCCCAGAGCAACTGAGCAACCTGGAGACGGGTGTCCACACACACACACACACACACACACACACACACACACACTGGGTTTATTCAAAATGATAGCGCAGCCGCCAGCAACGCTTCACTAACTTCTCAGCTCCAGACAATTTAGGAGGGATAAAAGGTGACACAAACCTATTTTTACAAAAAGCCGCCTGGCAATAATGCTCCATGGCAACTAAGATATCAGCGGAAGGCCAGGGGTTTTCTGCTCTCGTATGCGGGAGAGGAAGCTTAAGACAACAATCCTATTAAACAACTCTTATGCGACAACATGCACAAGGCTCCATTCAGACCTCTTGCTGAGTTTGGCATCTCACCCCCTTCATTCTTGCCATCCTTTTGAAATCAAGCCATCAGTCCGAGGATGTGAACCCAGTTTTAGCTGACAGACCTAAGACGCGTTATCTTTTTGGAAAAGCTCAAATAACAGCCAAACAGCAACCCGTTTTCAGAGCAGTTAAATAAACTTACTCATGTTCATTGATGTAGAGCTCTGACAATTCATGCCAGGCTTCCTGGTCTCCAACAAATCTGCAACAACAACAAAACAAATTGTTAACTTAATGCTGTGCAATAAAGCTCTTATTTTTGTTTTTTTTACTCAGCACTTACTGTTCCAGATACTCATTGAGCTCCCTAATGGCTTCGGATGATTTCCCCAGAGCCTTCAGAATGGAGATCTTGCGTTTTCTTGCAGCCTATAAATTAAATAATAGAATCAGAAGTTTTGCATTGAGGTTGCAGCCAACTACAAAACATGCACAAACCTTGTAACTTTAGCAGCACAAAATTAAGACATACTGTGTGGTTAGAGGTGATGTCCAAGGATGAGATGGGCACAGATTAGGAGCGAGTCAGTCTCAAAAGACATACAGTAACTGCTTCAGATAAAGGGGTGAGTCATCTCTAATCATGCAGGGAAAATGGCACACTCCCGTTAACCAAAATGCCCGTCTTTCTGCTCGCAAGACTGGCATCTGAGGGAGCATCAGCCGGATTTGCACCAGTTGGAAATAGCTTTCTGCTCATTTTCTGTTTGATGTTGAAGTGACCTTATGGTGGATTAGATTCTCATCAATCTGAATTAGAAGAAGGCATTACTGCTGCTGCTCAAACTTTTCCAAGAGCCTCACCCACCTCCTCTTTACGGTAGTTAAGTGAAAATCTTAACAGGAGGCTTAACTTCCATTAGAAGTGCACTGCCACAGCCCATTTTATTTATGAACTGGCACTTGACTGAGTGAGGCTTCCTCTCGTTCTCTCATGACCATAGACACTGGGGGCTGTGCATGACTCATGTCTACAGGGCGGTAAATCTGCAGCTCCTCTAATGCCGCCATCACAAGAAATCTATGCATCCATCAAGTTTAAAGAGAGACTCGCAGCTCTTGCCCAAGCCAAGTTTGAAGAAATATTGTGGTTAAACCTTGTACAAAGCAGACTGTTAAATAATCATGACATTAAAAAGTAAAACGTCATGATAACCACCTTGGTCTTAGAGAAAAATATAGAAGCTGTTGGCTCACACGGAAAATCACACGCCACTTTATTAAGGAAGAACTAAGGGTGCATTCACACTTAGCCATCTAAACTTCTGCAATGCTCAGGCTTGGTTGGGGAGGGGTCTGTGTCCCCCGAATGACCCACACTCACATGCACAAACGAACTGAGCCACGGCCGGATAGTGTTATCATGAAGCGTGTCGAGCCAAAGTGCTACATTTAAAGAGGGGTCATATGCTTTTTGCCCATGATAAACTTATTACGCTGTGCAATGATGACGGCGGAGGGATACATCTATAGCGCAAATGTGATGAGGCCGAGGCATAGAGAGAATAGGCTGCAGGAAATGTCCGCGAAAAAAGGCAAGTCTTTTATTTACAAACAGAGTATGTATCATCGTGGCTCAGTCAGTTCTACTCAGTCCTGCGCAGTCACATGATGCGCCATGGGGATGAACAGATCAGATGCAAGGAATGTATGGGAGAGAGCCTTTGTATAGCGGTGGTTTGAGCATGTGACATTAGCACGACTCCTCGGTAAGAGGACCGAAGAGGACCATTAAGGGTGGAGATAGTTGGTCCAGGAGGACCAGCAGACATGGCCGTTATGATATGTACCCATCACTCACAATGCAAAATGGTACAGAATAAATTGTTGTGTTTATTTTATTTACAATTCAAGTTGGATTTTTATTTTTTGTGCAGCGCAGATTCTCTGTGAGAGCAGTGCAGTCTTAGGCATGCGGGCAGCTTAGCGGGAACATTGATTGTATTGTACAATGCTATTGTATTTTAACATGGTAAAAAGCTTTTAAAAAATAGTACATTTTGCATTATAATAAAAAGGAGGGAGTGAGGTGAACTGGAGAATAACTAAAGAAGCAGAGAATCTGGCAGTGGCTTGGGGGCAACTTTTATAGAATAGTAAGAAAAAGTGAGCAGATTTACACTACAGATCTACACTACAGTGTAGTAAATTAGGTAATTGTACATTAGAAGAGTCACATTTTGTTTGTTTTTTTGCACATTTGCAAAGAATTAAACAAAAAACAATGCGTTTGTATTGTTAGCAATTATAATATAATCACAATTTGTTTTGTTTTGCGTCAAATAAAATGCCTACCTAAAAAACAGACAAACAAAGTTGCTCAGAATATTTTGACAGATCATTGCTCTAAGTATTGGATAATACAGTAGTGTAAGTATTGGATAATACAGTAAGTCAAGAAAAGGCTAAGAGTTTCAAACATTTTTAGACACTGACGTGGCAAAAATAATAATAATCCTCGAACAATTTTTGTTGATTCAACAATTTTGGTTAATGGGTACCACATCTGTTTCATAGCCTATAATTACAACAGCTCAGTATCCAATATCTGCTTCACATGCTGGGATGCCTTGAAAGTCTTCCTTGTGGTCGGCAGTTTTCCGCCATTTATCTGGCCTACACTGATTCTTAAAAGTGCACTGCAGAACATGAAGGGAAGAGATACGCTTTACTCATCTCTCCACCCTGCATCACTTGCACTTTCAGGAGCAGATTTGTGGGAAAAGGACTTAAGGTTATGGCCACGCACACAGAGGATCTTTGTCTTTTTGGTTCCATTCTCCACCCCACTTTTGATTGACAGCTATGCTCCACAGGGAGGATATGTCCAGTGTTACAAGGAAACTAATCATTCCCATTACATTATACATCGTTTGTAGTGCAATAGATCTCAACAACTACAATAGTACTCAACGGACTCAATTTTGGACACATTGTACATTACTACAATATAAAGTTCAATTAGCTGTGGTAGTTTTGTTTTCTTTTATAAAAGGCAAAAGTAGGTCAACTTGTTAATGTAGTTTAATACAGAAATCGACTAAAGGCCGCGCAGTGTTGCCAAAATCATTTTGGTCATGGGCTGAAATGACGCAGTCAGGGTGTGTCCGGGCCATCTTAAATATCAAAATATGAATTTAACATTCCAAATGTATAAGATAGTTATATATAGGACAATGGCCCTAATTTATCAAAGTCGCACACATAATGGTGTATATTGTGGGTGTATTTTGATTATACGCAGGAATCCACGTGGCATTTATGAACCTGTGCATACCGCTCCCATTCTGCCTTACGCACGAGCAGCTGACGATAAATGCAGCAGGTGGAAACCAGCGATTAATTGCGCTTGATTTGTGATTAATTAGTAATTTTTTTTTGATTCCTGGTCCTATAATAAAGGGCCGCAGAGTGAGTGTTCGTTTCTACAGAGGATCTTCGACGTCTTCTGATTTTGACTTTACTTTCATTTCTGAATCTGCAGCGATGGCTCCATTATCAGAGTAAATAAACATGTGTGGATTATTATAGCTACTGCTAATCATAAAAATATCCACTAAAACCATGAAAATTAATTTTCAATTTAGGCGAGAGAAGAGCACGTCTGACTTTTTCATAACTAACTGCAATGACCTAAAATGCCATTTGTGACTCAAATAGCACTGTACCAGCATGAAGGAGACTTTACTCAGAGTAAAATCTCCTTCGTGCTGCATGGTGCAGTGCACATTCTGATCAGTGTTTATAGTGTCATGGGCTGACGAGGGCAGGGCGGGTGATGAGGATAAATATTTAGGCGCTTGTGCAACCAAAGCAGTCACATTTTTGAGCGCTGCTTAAGTAATAAACATTTGGATTTGTGTTGCTGAGGCAAGAGGAGTCAATGAAGTTTAATTTCACCAGCATTTGAAATGTACTTTAATATAATCCTGCTAAAATACTCACCCAGAACCTAAAGAAACACAAAGCCATATCTGGTTTTCTTACCGTATTTGTGGGATCCTCTTGAAGGATGGCATCATAGTGCTTGTTGGCATCATCATACCTTAAATAAAAGAATAATGTTTCTACTTTGCTCAGTTCAAACTCAATAGTGGAGAAATGCAAAACTTGTTGGTGGTAGTAATTAGGTTTCAACATTAAACTGGGACTGACCAAATCAACAGCGAAGTTAGGCAACTTGACAGCCATACAGTTTAATTCTTAAAGTATAAATGCAAGGAAGTATGAATAATATAAATATTATATTTTATATATTTAGTATATCATGATTGGACTGGAATGGATTCGATTCATATTATAATTAAAATAATTACATATAAAATATTATATGCACAATGGTTTTTAAAAAGACATATTTGAGTAAAGGAAGACCAAAGAAAAGTCTGTGGGTAACATACCAATCTGTGAGTACTACTAAACAGGAAAACGCATGAGAAAAGTGAGTGTAAAAACAGTAGCAGCAACAAAAGGAAACAACATTGCAACTTAAACCAAAGAAGACGGAGGGACCCCCAGAATAACACTGGTTCAGACCACTTCCTTCCCGGGAATCCCGCGCTTGGGTTGCCGAGCCACAGGACTTTTTGTCACAAAACCTTTCCTCATTGCCCTTTTCCTTCTGTGTGATCCAACATAAACATGGCCAGCACACACACACACACACACACATACGCATACCAGTGGCCCATTAAGTTGCATTTTCTAGCTTTTCCAAAACCATTTCTTCTGAATTAAGCTTTTAGCACCCAGTGCTTACCTTTCCAATGCCTCCAGTCTCATGCCAGTTAATCGCTTCACTCTGTGACTATCAGGAAACTGCTTCCTCAGTTCCTGGAGGCAGGTCTGGAAGGTAACGGAGAGACCCCAATTAAAGCAAAGTATTAATTAAATTGTGCTAAATTGTAAGGAAATTTAATGGTCATTCATCAAAACACTGAAGCTACAGAACTCTGACACAGTAGTATGTACAGCTTTTGAGCATGTTAATCATGATTATAATTTCACATATTCGTTAATAATCAATATATATTTAGAAGACAGACTTATTATATAATAATCCAGATTTTTCCAAATAATCCAGATTTTTAACATCTCAGAGATAGCTGTGATGAAAATCTTACCAAAGCCAAGTCATCCCGTCTGCAGTCCAATGCAGCAATCATTACCTGCTCATAAATAATCCAAACTGGAAAGAGAATAAATTGTTAAACATTTTTGGACCCTTCTAGCACTAAAATGTATCAACGGTGATAACAATCTGTTCAAGATTGTACTGAAGTAAAATTATTAAATTACACAAAAAATTCAAGAATAGACACCACAAGCATCAAGTAATAATAAAGTCACATTTAATACTAAATCTCCAGCGGAAAATAGAGTCTACTCTGGAGCAGGAGTTTGACTGAGTAATAGAAAAGGTACCGTAAGTACTTATTCATCTGTCTGAAGAAAGTAATGCTTTGACATTAATAAACAGTATAAAAAGACAATTAAATCTTGTTAGTTGATATTTTTGTTAATTTAAGGATGTGTGTTAGGAAAATTATCAGGGACGATGGGGTAAACATAGTTACAATACAAGTTTGCAGCTGATGCGATGCATAAAGAATTTGTAGCTTGTGCCAATTTCCAACTCCTGTCCCTTGAGCCTTTCTACAATATTTACAAATACATGATAAAATTCTATAGTACAAAACAGACATTTATTTTTATTTTTTTATTATTAGTTTTTTTTTTTTTAAATCATACTCCAGTATTATTATTACGGTTTGCAAACTATTTTTCTTCTTGATAGCACATTTCCTGACTTTTTGCATCCCCCTGTGTGATCATATCTTAAGAAGAGCTGTTGCAACAAGTACATTTCTTCATTGTAAGATCAATAAAACCTTATCTTATCTTATTGTTAAACAATTAAAGTGGGGGATGTGAATGGTCGCTCAAGCGTTTCGTTAAGACCAACATAATAGCATGTACAACACATACGCTATTAACAAAGACAGAAAAGTGTGGTCATGGTTTGACAAGACATAAATGATACAAGACGGCTTACTGTCATCTCCGATTTTAGATGCGTGTTCGCAGATCAGTTCTTCACCAACATCCACAATTTGTTCACTATTTCTGTAATTGTCTTCTCGCCACTTCCGCAGCTTGTCTCTCATTTCTGTGCGTATGAAAAGAAAAAAAAAAAAAAGAATACA
>OMNZ01026161.1:49377-59912 GCA_900303255.1 Lesueurigobius sanzi | reverse complement strand
TTTGGTAGTTCCCTGATAATAATCTATCAAGCCAATTGAGTTGTTCTGCGTCATTTTCCACAGATTTTAAAGATTCGGTGCGTTATCAGATGCCCAGCACAGCTCTGGTGTATTTTCGTCGATAATGTATCTGTGCAGAAATGCAATAGTTAAACGGTAATAATGGTATCTATGTCAGGGGTTTCCAACCTTGTTTACCTTGCGAGCTACTTTTGCGTAACAAAAATGGCAGTGAGCTACTTATACTTCAAAGAAACACGTATAACTAGCGTTCTAGGACTGCCAAGATGATCATTCAACACAAAAGAAGAAAATTACAGTAGTTTCTGCTTTGTACTTTGCTATGTTTGGAGATATTTTGCTCATAACAACAAAAATGCTTCTAAAATGTGACTCCATAAGCGTCTGTAGAAATGTAGAAAGCCTTTGGCGAGCTACTTGGAAAGGGCTGGCGAGCTACTGGTTGGAGATTCCTGATCTATGTCCTTGAGTTTCATTTGTTTTTCTGCGAGAACATTGTGATGTCGAGAGACTTTTCAGAGTTGTTGTTGTTGTAAATATTATGAAATGTGAATTGCTCAAATAAACCAGTTCACATCATTTCACGGTAATGGTACTAAAAGGAAGTAAGCTGAAGCAAGAAGGCTTATGGATGCCTACTCCGTTACCTGTAGTTTACATTATGCATTTCACAGTAATACAATATGAAGGCTTGTGTCCACAACAATTCTCTAAATGAAGAATTCAACAGCAGGAGAGTCCTCAAAGTGCTGTCAATAGCAGGAGGAAAAATATTCACATATACAGCTGCATCTTTAATAGTCCATGCAGACATTAACATTATCTTACCGGCATGTGATTAGCCACCATTTCACAGAACAAATTCACAAAAAATGGTTAGATTCTGTGCCTTGAGGCAAGAAAGATATTTTCTCTAATTAGTAGCATTACTATTTATTTAGCGAAAGCATTTACAATCTTGAGCCCATTAAATGTTAATGATTAATAGACTACAAAGAACAGATGTAAAAACCAATAGTTGGCATGTTTTTTGTTATTTTTATTTTTTTTTAGAAGAGGTTTGACATAAGAATTTTGATTGCTTTAGTAATTATACACAGTGGCTGGGAATATGTTTTGGACCCTTATAAACTGTGATAGGCATGGAGACTTGTGGGGTCAGACACGAGGAAAGCAGGAAATTTGGGGGAAGGGGGCACCAAGTGGGGTACGAGTTATTTTGAAAACCACAAGGGAAGCCAGCTGCACAGGGAAAGCTCTGGATCAAAGAATGGCGGCTGCTCGGGAACCTCCCACCTGCCGCCGCGACACATCCACTGACGCTCAGTTTGAGGGACAGTTACAGAACCACCATCGTCACGAGCAGCTCAAGCAGGTGTGTGTTACTCCTCATCGTATCAGGAAACAAATGTGACATTAAATGGGCCATTTAAGTGTTATGATTTTTAAAGATTGTATTGATATCTATGTTGACAGTGTGGATATTGTCTTTGCAGTATGCTGGCAGACAAACTGAACATGACTCCTGAAGAAGCGGAGAGATGGATTGTCAACCTGATTCGTAACGCCAGACTGGATGCTAAGATCGACTCCAAACTTGTAAGAAAAAAAAATGTTTGTTTTTTACTTCGACGCCCACTGTAGAAATCCTGTGTGTCTTGAAATGCCTGAAGTGGCATTATTTGTGTTGTGATTTTGCCAAATTGAAGGGTAAGTGCAAGTGGCATCTACCTTGTTGGGTCCCCCTTCAGAGGCTGCATGTCAAACGTGCATGTTTTGGCATTTACATCACAGCAGTTCTCTGTAATCAGCAAATCACAGCCCATTTCTTTGCAATGACATAGAATTATCTAGATGTGCCTAAATATGAAGACTCCTGTGTTTATAGGATGATGTCTAGGAGATCAAAGGCACCCGATTTATTGTGTTTTAGTTGTTTTATTTATGTTTAATTAGGACAATGCATCTTAGCTTCATTTCACCTTCCGTCTTAGGCCAGGTAAAAGCATTCAATATTCAATTCTAGTTACAATAAACTGGCCTCATAGAGATTCTGAGGCCTCAAAGGCATCATTGTTTCAATTTGGTGTAAATCTATTCATTTTTTGATGTATTTTAAGGGCCATGTGGTTATGGGAAACAACGCCATATCTCCTTACCAGCAAGTGATTGAGAAGACCAAGAGCCTCTCGTTCCGAAGCCAAATGCTGGCCATGAACATTGAGAAGAAGCAGGCCCACAACAACAGGAACGAGGTGAGCCGCATTTAAAGCACAAAGCATCCTAAAACACAAGCTACTCTTTATTTCCCAATCAAACATCACGCCCCGGCCTGATCGAATTGCTCGAAGGTCACGGTGAACTTTGCACAGTTCAAAAGGACTCCACTGATCAGCTCAGGAGAACAAGGCCAAAGAATGTAGATGAACAAATGCCAACAAAAGCTCCTTTTACACAAAATAAACCAGTAATGGCAAGTTTAACGGCGCAAGCGCTTTCATCCCACCATCCACTCTTCAAAGGCCTAATGACAAGGTAGATTCCAAACAACCATAAAACGCTGGCCTGAGCGTAGTGACTCAGTGCAGCCACATAAATAAGGTGGACTCTTGCGACGGGCTTTAGTCAAAAACTCCAGTTGGAATTCCCTGCACTTAGGAGCTGCTGCAGGTGTCTACCCAAGGTCCAGTCATCCCATTTAAGTGTGTTTTTGATGTTGACCTAGCCCATTTTAGTGGTATGTAGATCCTAAGTACCGAAACTACTCAGAATGTCATAAGCGTACTCCGAAGTGGAAGTGGCAGCTCTATGACCGATGATGTTGCCTGAGTAGATTGATGGCTTAGAGAGAGACCCAACAGCACCAAGGCCACAACATGTTAACTGTTCACCTTTTAACTATGTGCACTTTAGGACTGTCTTTTGATGTGCCCAATTACTCCTCCCCCCTTTTGTTTGAATGTATTTGGCCATAACCCTGTCCTGTAAAAAAAAAACCTCCCCTCATTAAGGACTTTTTGTAATTAGCTGAGAAGAGGCACAGAGCACGAGTACATCCTGCTGTCCTCAAGACCACAAAGGTTGTAGAATAAAACATTTAACCATTTGAGACCGCCTGTTTTAGGGTCCCTGTCAGCTCAAATAGACACTAGGTGTTTACAAGAAGAACGCACATGTTATCTATCAATCAAACTTTATTTATAAAGCGCTTTTCATACAAA
This sequence comes from Lesueurigobius sanzi, assembly GCA_900303255.1. NCBI lineage: Eukaryota > Metazoa > Chordata > Actinopteri > Gobiiformes > Gobiidae > Lesueurigobius > Lesueurigobius sanzi. The sequence continues at coordinate 56,670 of OMNZ01026161.1, read as the reverse complement.
AATGAAACCCAAAGTGCTTTACAGAATAAAAACACATTAAAAACAGAAACACACACATATTACACTCACCCTGACCATTAAAAGTGCTTGAACATATGATAAGACATGGTCGTATTTTATTTATAGCCAGGTCTACCACTTTGCATTGTTTGTACAACCACAAGTAATTTGATTATTTGCCCTAACGTTCCTTTCTGTTTTTTTCCCTTTTAGACTCCTAACTGGGCAGGCCAGGAAGCTGGATTTTAGCGACACAAAGATGACAAATCCTTGTTTCCTGCCTTTTTTACACGCTTGTCTCTCAATGAGTGCAGAACCATTTTATACTTGGGCAAGTCATCACCAATTCAATAAAAAGTGACCAACAAAACCATTTTCGCCCATGACTGGCTTATTTCTGCCGCATTACAAATAGCAGCTGAGGTTTGCGTGGTCGGCCTTTATTCTGTATCAGTAATACTTGATGAAGTTTTAATGTGTGCATTGAGTCACTTGAGTGGGACAGTTACGACGTGCCCATGTGTGTGCAGCAATGACGGATGGCTGTTTAGTCTGTTGGTTTTATGGCGTTTTAGTGGTTCACTTTTTACAGAGGCGGGCCTTGAGTGGATGTCAGCATCGAGGGGGCACGCAGAGGTGATGTACAGTTACCAGTGGTCACACTCTCTGCCAGCCATCCCTGCCATCAGAGAGCACATGAGGGAGCCATAAAGAACCATTAGCCAGACGGACACAATCTTTTTAATGTCCCAGCCCGCCCCCGCCTCCGTGTGTTTCGACCTTCTCATAACTCAGTCCACAGCCCTCCTCCCTCCGCCTCCGTTATCACAATTGCTCACAAACTAAGTCTTTCATTTCTTCACGTCTTTAATTTTCCCTCTTCTTGTGCACAGATTACATAGTTAGAAGAGATGTATGCAATTACATTGGAATTACGAGCCTGAATCGAAAGTTGGAACACGCAAAATCTTTATCATCACCTGCTTTGTTAGTTTGATCATTGGCTGATAGTGTTTAATGGTCAAAGACGGTCAAAAGCACAAAAGCAGGTCGAATGAGGATAGTGTTTGTCCTAAGACTGTTTTATTTACCATGTTTAGAGGTGTGTACATTTTTATCATTAAAAATGTTGTAAAAACAAACTTGCTGTGCTGAAATGTATAGTAGGATGAGTATTTACAGTCTTTCTATTTTTAACCGTGTTATTACTAATCAGAATCTTGAATAAATCAGACTCCCAAAGACTCGAAGTCATGTGTTTTTATGGACATTTTGACATTTACATAAATAGTATTTTTTCACTTGTGAACTCTGCAATCTTTCAGCTTTGTTTATGAATGTCACCTTGAATCATTTGAATTCACGGAGGGTCTGCCTTTTTGTTGAGCCGCACATTGAACTAACAATGGATTGAACTTTGTCTCATTCTGACTCAGATCTTCTTGACATTTGGGTGATTGTGTCTGGTCTGAGATGACCATTTTGGCCTTTTTTCTTAGTAAACCATGACAGCCTTCAAAAGTAGGAATCATCCTGCCGAGATGTTTGATGAAGAGAGCATACAGCCGCCGTCTCATTGCTGTTATGGCATTAAAGGCTCTGAGCCAGGACATCCAAATGCTGACATCACCTCCACTTGTGTGCACTGCTCGGGGAGGGAGAGGGGGCAGCAGTGGTGCTGTGGAGAACAAGCTGATTGGTAAACCAATCTCCTCCATGACACATGAAAATACAAGTGCATAAGGCCTAAATTATCACATTCACCTTTCGAGAGCATTCTCATGTTGTTTTAGAGAGCAGTCCAAACCAAGTGCAGGCCAGTGGAGAACAGTGCTGACCAGTGTCTGTCCCTGCTCCGTGAATAAATAAACACACAAAGCAAGGACAAAGGTCACCATACGTTTAGGGGGGAAACAACCATGACTACTCTTTTTGACATATTGTTAATGGGGTTTTTTTTTAAGTTGCACCATATAATTTACATCTTATGTTGGTACATGTTGTGCTGCTTTACGCACATAATATAGGCCTATATATATATATATATTTTTTTTTTTTTCATAAAAATGTGTGTTTATGGTCTAGCTGTTCAAAACTTTTACACGGGCTGTTGAACTGGTCTTGTTGCGCTTTAATTGATTGTAAATTAAAAACCACGAATTGCAGATCACAATCTTGAATTGTGGTCTGTAACTCGTTTGTGAAATAAATAAAAAGATTAAGTGCCACACCTAGTGGCAGAAGAGGGTAGAGCACTCCCAACTTTTAATTCTGGTCAAGGCATGAAGGCAGTTGTTTAAAAAAGGACAACAATACACTCAAACATTGGACCATATTGACATAAAAACTCGCCATTATCGAGAGCCAAAGTTGAAAAGCTGCATCTTGTTTGCCCCATGTTTGGCGGGTGTCATTGCACGAGGTAGGTACGGTTACATCAGCGCTACCGAAACGAATCCCCGTGACGTGATTTATTCTGCAACTAAAATAATTAGCCTTGACTTCAGAGTGAAACTGGGGGTTAATGGCACAGACGCACAGTAAAGAGACGTGACGAGAAGGTTGACTTGTGGGGCACCCCTCATTATATTGCTAATTGCTCTGGGGGGATCTCAATTACTCACAATGGCCGCCACTGACCAAATTAAAATAACGAGATTTACTCGGTGGTAATGGTTTCTTAATGTTAAAGACAGACAAATACGATGCAAAGCCGTCCTCAAGTCGGACACTTGGTCAGAGTGTCTGAATGTCTACATTAGAACCTCGAGGTAAATTGCACTGTATATAAAGCAGCTAAATGGAACGAGATGGCAATTGGGAGCAGTTATATAATTGACATCTTCAACACCTCACACACGGAGAAACAAAAACTGAAAGACCCACACGTGACAACGGCGCCCTGCTATATGAGAAAGGGCTGCAAGCATCAGGACCAGTCTAGAGTCAGTCATCGCTCAGTCTCAGCAGCAGCAGCAGCAGCAGCTCGCACACACAACACTCGCCGGCGCTTGTCTACAATAAAGAGACACGCGTGAGTTACTTTAACTACAATATACGGACCAAACAAGTTTGAGACAGGATATGCAAGGATTCTAACCTTTTCCTTTAAGAGGAAATAATTTTATCACCTTTTTCCTCCTTCTCCGGACTTCTCCGTCACACTCTCCCGAGGAACCAAGTTTGTCCCGCATAAAGAAGGGATGCTGCATGTTCCCGAGCCACACTTGCACTCTGACGGGACGTAAAAGTACTACTTCTTTTTTTTTTTTTTTTTGGCAAGTTTGGGTAATACATTTTTTCCTCCAGGGAACGTTTTGGTGACTATTACGCACTCGTTTGGGATGGTTCTTCCAAACCACTTGCACTTATAGAACTCCGCTTTATACGTGCGTATTTTAAGGAGGGTTAGTTGAACTTGCATCACGAATACCTGCTTTCTTGTTTGTTTTCTTAGCGCATCACCAAGCTGACACTTTCTGGTGAATGAAGGCTGCGTTTGGTAACGCTACATACAATGATCCCAACGGACGACCTGTTATCATGTCGCATCTCGTCTGATGTTTGACACATTTGAGGAGAAGGAAACTGGAGGTGGACATTCAAAAGTCAAAAAGAATTAATTCGCACCACCGGATTCCCGGCTGGAACCCTTGGCTTTCCACTTTTCTTTACTGGAGTCCGAACAACGACACCGCCGTCCAGATGCAGTTTCGACTCTTCTCCTTTGCCCTGATCATATTGAACTGTATGGAGTACAGCAACTGTCAGGCGCCGTCGCACCGCTGGAGAAGAAGCAAAAGAGGTAACATGGGGTTATAACATACTGCTTATCCACGCTCACAGTGACTCGAACAGATGGGAATATAGGTTTAAGGCAACAGCTTTATGGCCAACCTCTGTATCCATCTGAGCGCGCACCATATCTCCAGATTGATGAAAGAAATCTATAATTCATCCGAACAGATTTCTTTCAACACTTCATCTGCTAGCGTCCTCACAGTACTTTAAACAGATGTTTTAAAGACCAAATTCTAATTCGTAAAGCGTGCGTAAAATTGGCAACGAGCGCTTTTGTCAGAATTAATAGGAAATTGGCCGTTTGTCTGAAACCATCTTTTTACGTTCAACAATAAATTGTGGTTTCTGATTGTGGTCCCAAAGTGGCCAACAAAGGAAGCCTTGTTTTATGTGCACGTAAAACTGATAAAAGTATTAAAGAAAGCAAAGAAAGCCTTTGGATAAATTGATAGTGAAGTTACTTTTTTCATTTAAGTTGCCGATCTCCACTCCGGCTTCAGTTAAGCTGCTTTTAATTGATCCCCAAAGCACTTTGTAGGGGAATCTGCATGACAATCACAGTGGAGTATAGGCGAGGATATAGACAGTTTTGACAGAGATCAGCCCTTTTGTAAATACACGGGAATGAATGAGAAGACAGCAGGATTAGGAAAGTTACCCCCTCTCTCACTGCCTAGACCTGATCAGATCAGTGACATAACACTCAAATCCTCAGAGTGACCGTGAGACCAGACTGGTTTGTGGACCATTAGTGGGAAAGTTACAGTACAGGAGAGAAGTTGGGGAGTGGGTCTTGTAAATTGTAAGGCAATCACAGATTTAATCATATGCGCTGCGTGCCAGGGGGAACCTCCACACTCTGTAAGCCCTCCACTGCCCATCTGCAAATAATCAGCCAGTCACTGCGAGGTATTGGCACACACACGTTTTTCAGCCCCTTGGTGCATTTCTCTGTGTGATCTTGTGCAGCATTTAAGTCCATTTTCTAGTTTATGTTTTTGGATTGCAGAGTAGGCTAGTATTTTGCAGGCAAAGTTAACGTTTGTGTGCGTATTAGGAGCTGGGTTGGGTGGAAGAGTGGAGAAGGCGAAAAGGAGTGCTTATATACCTCTGGGGATGAGATCAAGAGGTTAACTTACACATTTGACCCCAAGAAGAGCTTTAGGCTGAGCACTACATAAGCTATACATTGTTCCAGCAAGAAATGTGAACGGATGTTACACTTGTCAAAGTAATCCCATGCAAAAAATGTACAGGTTTTACTGCGTTCTCCCTCTCTGTACATGTGTGTATGTGTTTTCTGCAAACCTTAGGGCCAAAAGTGCCATTCTTGCAATGAAGTGGCAGTCGGCCAAGAGTTTTTGGTATTTACTTACTTCCTTTATTTATCATGGTTATATTGAAAGAAGCATGTGTAAGGGATCCATTGCCCCATAGCCCCAGAAATGCTTGAATATTTTTGTAGTCCTCAAGGTTCCTGTGACAGCTTTATATACAGCTTGTCTGGCATGCATGCGGAGCTATCCAAACCATTCAGGAGTGTTGAGACCCAGACACATCCAAAAACTCAATTTGGCCTCAGTATGGTCCCTGTTTTACATGTAGTAAAACAGAAATGCTTAGTGTATGACATACGTGAGGAAATATATGTTCTTTAGCAAGTGCCATCATTTGTGCCAAGTCAAGTGTCAAAAGATTTTTATCCACATTAGGAGGGACCATAAAAGGGTGGGAGGGTGGCTGGACTGGAGTCGAGATTGTGATCTCTGCGAATTTAAGGGCAGCTCTTGTTTTGCTGGTATACTTAAGGCATGACACAAAACTTGAATGTGCTTTTGGTCATTATGCTTAGTTTATTATTGTTTAAAATGCGTGACACAAACGCAATATGTATTTAATTTTACACCTCCTTAACCCTTTCCCCCCCCATTAGGAAGAGGGACATTATGCCAACGAGGCCTGCCATGATATCATAGCTAGACACAATGGGTATAACTTTTCATTTTTATTTTCTGGCTAATGATGCCACCTGCTGACTACATAAAATCAGGCTTGAGTAGAAACTGTTGCCTGAAGGAGTAGATATAAGCAGTGGGCTTCCAGATGTTTAAACAGGTAATGGGTATGTAATAGCAGTCGGAGTGGTGAAAAGTTGCCATGTGATACCGTTAACCCCACCACATGTGTGTCGCCCGAGACGGCACGGCCAACATCCAATTCCCAATAGGAAGCGTCTTGTTCGAGATCATTTGCAAGTGTGTAATCCATTACGGCACACCGCGTTCTCTAATGTTTTGAAGGACAAAAGTGATTAGATGGAGCATATAGAGTACAGGAACTTAGGTCACAAGGCCTTGAATGTGTGCAGGGTCTGTTAGAATGTGATGAATTCATGATTTCACAGGCCGCAGTGATGGTTAATCTGGATTTGTGTACGTTTTTAGATTTGTGGATAAATAGCAGCGATAAAAAAGAGGTTACTTAAAGATGGCAGAGATCTTGTTGTATGCCCAATTGCATAACAGCAATATCCATGAAACAAATGGGCAAAGAGACAGCATGCCCTGGTCTTAACTCCATCATCGGGGCGGAAAAACCGAAAGAAAAATCCATACAAGTTCATCTTTGTGTAGCGCATGTGTGTTTTTGCGCTCTGGCGATCAAGTTTTGCTGTCTACTAAAGCTCTGCATTGAGTCCCAGGTTTGAGGGTGTACGTGTTAATGTTGGACCGCGCTACGTGAGTGCAATATAATACGTTGATTAAGTGCCTAACGGAGAGGAGAGGGAACACTCCAATAAGCTGCCTTTTGCCACTCTTTTGCTTTTCGGAAAAAGTGAAAAAGCCCTCGCTAGATGGCATGTCTGTTAACAAGGCTTTCTCACATGATGCGCCTCTAATCCAGGTGATGGGAGGACTGGATCCTGACTGTTTTATTCCATTAGGCTCCAGCTTTACCGACGACATGTTGTCTTCGTGCCAAGGGCTGCCTAAAGATTGAACGCTGGAATATGATCTCACGTATGACAGACGGCCGTGTTCTTGACCCTTTTTTTTTTTTCCCCCGATTCTGGTCAAGGGGAAGTCGGTGGGATAGTGGGAGGACAAGGGTGTTTTAGGGGATGAGGAAGGCATATTTAAGCAGATCAGCTGGAAAAGGCTGAATGTTAACAGCATCACCTGAGAGGGATTAGAGGGAGCTGAGACTTGACCCAAGCCGCGATCTGCAGTGTCAAAGAATAAAGGTCTGTGTTTTTCTTTCAAAAAACACGACCACTTCTCTGTAAAGTTAGAGCACCTGTCAATACACAACAGTATCTTATCAGTTTTTGTTAAATGCTTTACTGTATGACACAGGGAAAAACACAATTGCTTGACTATAAAGAAACATTTATACCTTGATATTTTGAGGGACTTTCTCAAAAACTATGTCAAGCAAACCATCAAAAATGTCAAAATGTGTTGGTAAATTGTCTTGAATAAACCACAAAAA
>OMNZ01026161.1:2384-49357 GCA_900303255.1 Lesueurigobius sanzi | reverse complement strand
ATAAACCACAAAAAGTCCACTATTATACCATATTGGAGAAATTACACATCATATCATCACATTTGGCACACGTTTTTGCTGCGTTTTGTTGATTTCTTGACATTGGGAATGTACTCAATATTGCAAAGTTGTGTATCTTCCAAACAACAATATCTTAGACAATACTGTATATTGTCCACCTCTATACTAGAATAATGCATTATTAATCACTATTATTCATTTCCCTGACACAGATGGCGCCATGACCATGCTGAATCTTTACCACAGCCTTTATTTAGCCTACTCCTACTTGTTTGGGGAATGCCCATTATTTCTGCCATCTGATTTGAGGATGGTGAGATGTAGTGTGTCTCAAAAACAGAAGAAGAAATTTCCTCTTGATTATTGCCGTATCATTCCAAGCCATTTTTAAAACTTCTCTCAGCTTTGTTTATCTTTATCGTTTTGCTAGTTGATTTGGCAGTAGCCGGCGCTATTTCTCACTGTGTGATTTTATTCATTCATTTTTACTTGCCGAAGCTGCCATGGCTGTTTTGATACAGACAGGCTGTGTGTTTCTCTGATTGGTTAATCCAGCTGTCGATCACGCTCATCTGAACTCTGGTAGATAACACAAGATATCTAGTTTTTGTCTATATAGTGCTCATACTCAACTTCTTCCCCAGTTGGGTCACTGTACTACTAAGACAATACATAATATATACATAAACCAGTCTTCTTTAGTATTTAAAGGTACACTGCGTAACATTTTGGATTATACTATTGCCAGCAATACAAAACATGCTCCTAATGTACCTGCTAGACCGAGGATGGGGAACCTTTTTCACATCAAGGGCAAAATCAATTTTTATAAAGTACTTCGAGGGCCTTACGACACAAACTTGCCCACTCCCAAGGGTCGCTCCACGAATGACTGCAGAGATTCCGATTGGTCCTCTCCTCTGTCTTCTTCTGCAGTTTTGGGCCAGTGACACATGCTTTTTCTGCTGGAGCGCCCCCTAGTGGCCGTTAGCCCGTAAAATCTTTAAATAAGCTGCATCTTTGTATAGGCCACAGTGAAAAAAGTAGCGGCTTATAGGAAAAATGCCTTGGGGGGCCTGGTCAAAATGGTCTCGCGGGCCAGACATGTATATACGGCTCTAAGGCCTGACGTTCCCCAACACTGAGCTAGACATAGAAAATGCCATTTTTGCCATGACTAATAAAATAATGGATTTGGATGAGGACCATACCTATTTAGATCCCATATTTGTCTGCCTTTAGTCAACATCTCCATGGAGACGAGCTGGAGACGTTTCCGCTCCCAGGAAAGTTACAAGTCAGGTCTTAGGAGAGGTGAGCCGCTCACAGCAAAGACTCATGTTTGTTTGTTCATTTTTTAGGTGTTTTTCAACGATAAAAGTACCTGTAATAAAACAGATGCTTGTATTTTATTCTAATTATTGGAAGAAATGTTTCGTGGTGTACCTTTAACTATATCCGAGCGTGCTGCTGTATGTGTGCATTGTAAGATGAATCTTGCAGGTGCACGTTTTCAAAATAAGACTCATTTTAGCAAACACCCTCTTCCCACATCCAGCCCATCACCACCTCCTGCCTGTGCACGTCCATTAGAAACAATGATACTCTTATACACGCGCTGTATTGATAAATCACATTAGTCTGACCCGGCTGGAGAAAGACTAGCTCCTTGTTTGACCCACTAACCCATGCATGTCGATCCAGGCCTGTAGTGCGACTCCCGCTCCAAGTCACAGCGGTATCAGATGTGGCTGCTGAAAGGCGCCTCAGTGTGCTCGTGCCATGCTACCCCACTCTGAAAGCCCACCAGAGGAAAAAACAAGCAGTGGCATGAACTTTCTACTGGCGAGAACCACACAGGGATTCTTTCTTTCCCATGTGACATTCAGGGATGAGCTGGCTCGCTTTTCTTTGTTTTCTCAGAGAGACAGGGAGGGAGAGAAAACAGTTTCAGTACCTTGTCACAAATCCAAAATACATTAAGGCTGAACATATTTTGTGGGTCGGGTTCGGCTTTATGTTTTAGGCAGGTATAAAAGTAGGTATTTCTGATCTTCATTCCTTTGAATGAGCTTTTTCATTTTGGGTCATCGCTCCAAACAACCTACTCTAGAGTGATGACCATGTTTTGCATATTGATCTTGGCCAGGATTTTTTATGCTAGATTTGCCAACTTTTACTCCAAGGTTACAGATTTAAAAGGTGCCATTTTTTGTTGCTGAATTGGTCCATTTTCATATTTATGAATAATATATCTCCAAGTACATCCTCAATCATATGACAAAGGCCTACAGTGGTGCTGGATGATGATAACCAACAAATAATATGCGAAACCACTGTAACAAAAATAGTAAATTTGTCTCTAGAAGGGAGAGCAGTAGACTGAATTGAGTTTGCTCGTACCAAATATATTATAGATATAGTAAATACAAACAAAGTGGAAATATTGGAAAGGAAAGGATGAATCAGATGAATGACAGACAACTAGAAGTACCTTTTACTTTGCTTATTTTCTTACATGTTACTCACTCTCACACCAGTTCAGTTCAATTCATACAAAAAGCAATGGATGAATTTGTGTTTTTTTTTTTTAAGTTTGAGAGCTATTTTATCAATGCTAAAATACTGTTTCCACGGTTCAGATATAGGGCAGTGTCCCTGTCTGTGATTGAAGACTTCCTCAAACGCTCATTCGATTGAAAGCATGTAGACGTCAATATGCTTCCTAAGCCGACCCACCCATTTGGTCAGATTTTTGCAACTTTATTGGTCCGTTAAAGACACTGCTACGGTACCTGCCTCATAAAACAACAATACAGAGAAGGATTTTTGATGGTATGACTTGGAAAGCTGCCCAGACAGAGCCCTCATGGTTAATTCCAGAACAATATCCACTTTGCTGTACGTACAGATTATGAAACCACCTTTACCAGTTCACAGTGTTAAAGGAGTCATTGAAATAGATACTAATCTGGAAACTAGTGCTAAGTTGTATTGTGTTTTACTAGTTGAGTAATTTGACATTTGAGACCGCATTATAGTTGCGCCATTACGGCTCTTGTTTTGGTATGTTAGTGTTCGTGCCGACTTGTGCCTATTTTGCATCGATCCGCGAGGCCTGGAAATGTGAAACCTAAGGAGGCCCCCTTGAGAAAATACTGATGTGCTTTCAAATAAACTCCCACTCTATGCTTTAGTGCATCTCTCTTTACCCTGCCCCAAAGGCCGCCCTTCTAACAGGACGGAGACACGGGGTACCGCTGCTTACTCCTGTACCCACTCCTTAACACTCGACAGATGGACTACCCCCCACCCCTACTCTTTTTTTTATGGGACCTCTAATTATGCTTACATGCCACATCAAAATCAGGCTCAGCGTGCACAGCCTTTGGTATATGGAGAGGAAGTGAGCTGCTCAGATGCAATAAAGCCTCCTACTGTAGTTGGCGTGTCTGTAATTTTTGGTTCAACTGTGGACAAAGGGACGTGAAGGTGGTGCGCCCCCCCACTGCTACCTCCACTGACGGGGTCTTGACTAGAATTTGAATGTCCAAGTTTATGCTACAATATAACCATTAATGTCATTCATGTGAGCTGTGTGTGGTCAATGAGATGTGCATTGGTGCGCTCCACACTGCAAAAAGTAATCTCGACTTTTTACAGTTAAAATAAGATCAAGCATCTCATATTCAAAATTAGATTAATTTACTTTTTTTTTTTAATGTAAGTGTAAAAAAAACTTACCCCACTCAAATCAAAGGCAAATCAAGCTTGTACTTGTAGCTAGATTACTTTTTGCAGTATAATATCTGACATTCTCTAACAAAACAAATAAATACAATTTCATAAACCTAAATAACGGACACACATAACGATTACATTTACAAAAGTTTGCATGAAAGATTAAAAACCTTTAAAAAAAAAAAAAATCCAAATTGACCCCCCACCCTCACTGCGTCTAAAGCCACTAAAGCAAAGCCTCTGTTACAGCTTTGTTATGGCTTTGGCGAAGCCTGGGTTTGATATTGGTAATTGGGCACTGTAGACATAATCAAGGCTTGCCAGTTGGACTAGCTGGGACAAGAGCTGAACGCTACAGTGGGTTGGTTCTGTGATGAGGCCTGGCCTGGTGCTTGTGGTGTGAGGGGGAGGCCCATGCTGTGCAGAAGCTCCTGGTGTGTTTTTAATCAGGAACAGGACTGAGTCATTTTGGGCCCCAATGGGTTAAGCTCATTGTCTCTCCATCTCCCTCTGTGAAGAGGGGAGAGGGAACGTAGAGAGCAGCATAGCGTGCATGTCAGACGCAAAGAGGTCTCAGAGGGTCATACCTGGTTGATTTATGTGGGCATAATAGTAAGAGCGAGGAGAGGGAAAGTCATGGGAGAGAGGCCGTGCAGAGCAGCCATGCTATGATTAAGAGTGACATGCATTTGACTGTGATCAGAGGAAAGCAATAAGTTTGTAGATCAATCTTGTAATGGATGCCCCACTGTACAATGCAAAGTGAATTACTTGTGCTGTCAGGGTTGTTCAAGCTCCGACATGAATACAGTAACTGTCTTGTCACCATGATGGTCTTTATGAGTAAACAGTGGGATCAGAAAGCCCCTCTGTCCTCAACCTCCTCCTGTGAGCAGCATCCAGGTCTCAGCTTTCCTCCAATGTGGAAAATACACCTCTTTGAACATGCATTATATACCACTGTGTATAATTTTGCCAGTTCCTCCAGCTTCATCTTAAGTTACGCCTTACTGACCATTGGAAATAACTCAAAAGCAGGTTCATGTTTTGATTAAGTGACACCTGAGAAAAGGGATTTTTTTTCTTCTGTTTTGTAATTCTCTCATGATGAATTCTACATTCATCATGCACAGTTAAATTAGATTAGCTTTTTTGTATAAGCTCCCAACTTGCATTAGCTTCAAATCTTTGCTGTCTTAGCTTATTTATATTATTTATTTTTACAAAAATGACAAATGAAATGCATAGTTGCGTCAGAACTCATTTTAACTTTTGGTAATCGATTGCTAACATTCCAATTCTTTACAGAGATGAGAAAAAAAAGGCTTTTAAATTAGATATTAGTATAATTATGTATAATAATGATAGTTTGATATACAGCACAAAAAGAAAATGTCTGCTTTTACAATATACTGAATATTTTAATTTTGCGATAGTAAAATGTGTATATGTACATAGCCTTTAAGGTGCATGCATTGTCCCAAAAACAAAATGATTCATTTTTCTCATTTGGTCCCTGTGGGCTGCACTGAAATTGCAATTTCCTTTTCCGAGCCCAGGCTTTCCCTCAAAGTTGAAGCTCGCCTTGTTTTCTGTAATATAGAGCATAAGTGGCCGGTTTCATGTCGTTGTGGTCATAGCTGTTGTTGTCTTGTGTGCATGTTTTGTCTGCATTAACTTAAAGTCTGCTGTGGTTTCTGCTTCTGCCGCTGGCCACAGCTCTCTCCACAACTCACTTTTCAAAATACAAATAAATGTCCAGTTAATGGTTAAATGTCTGCTTTAGGGTGTTTAGCTGTGACATGTTTTGATGCCTCATATTGAACTTATGGGGGCTTTCTTTTGAAATACAATTTTGAATGATGTGGCGCTTATGAACACACAAAAGGATGAAATGTCAGAAGTGAAGGCAGAAACTTAGAGGAGAAAAGTCCATTAACATTTCTGAGATTCTTGACTCATTTTGCTCTTAGTTATGCACTTGCATTACATCTCGGCTCATCCTGAACTGGATATTATTTTATTTGGACTGAGGCCAGGAGCCGCGGCTTTAGCAACGTAAACAGCTGTCACCAGCAGGACTCATAATTAATAGGTATCTGTGGACAGGGGTCACTTGTAGTTTACATGTTTATCGCCTAATGGCTTCAGAGATGGTACTGCCTTGGTGCAGCAATGGACAGTGCTGGAGTGTCATGGACAATTTGGTGCTGGTTATCGTCATCCCCACGTGCAAATGCATGAGAGGAACGAGGTACGAGCTCGATGACTGTGAGGCAGCCCTGTACTTACTTGAATGTTTTGAAAATACATGAAAATTCCTTTGAATAAAGAAGCTTGATAAATAGATTCTAGACATGTTTTCAATGGAACAACAGGGTATTCATTTGTTGCAAGAAGGATGTGACCTGATAATACTATAGGCTGTAACACATAACACATATAACACATATAACATAATCAAGAGATTTGGATGCATACTTTTATCCAAAATGTAATTTTAATACTACCTTGTAACATGTTTTGTTTTTTCAGCTAAATGTAGCTGAAAAAACTGCTAGCTAGTAGGTAGGAGCATTTGATGTTTTTATGTTTATTGTTTAATCCAATTTTGCTTTCAGCAACAAAAAATATTTATGGAAAAATGTCAAACTTAATGTTAAACCTGGTGCCTATGATGTCTTGTCTGGTTTAGTTCTGGCCGGGCCGGTGCTCAGGTTGGGAAGGAGCTGGAGCCAGCAGTTTGACACCTGCTAAAGAGGGCAGCTCTCATGTGCTGCTAATATTCCCTGTTCGAACACCTCAGATGAACTCCTTATTTTGAAAGATCAAGATTTATATTTCACTCTTGTCTCATGAAATGTGAGTAAAATGTAAAAGAGAAACGGCCTGATTTACTGAGTGTTTGCACATGTGTAAAATCAATAGTGTAAGAGAACCTAAAAGCAGGCAAAAGACCACAGCGCCAATTCAGCTCATGGAAATGAATGAATATTTAAAACGAGGCATGGTTTCTACAATGCGCGAAATTCAAGGCCGAGAAAATACGAATGATATCGTTTTGCGGACACTGTGTTATTTATTACAAGAGGGGTAAGACTGCACAAAAAATTGAACACTTTTGAGAAACGGGTGTAAACTTTTGCACAGAACAGATTTGCAGAATTATAAATGAATTAAAATCCTCGGAATCATATTTGGCTCATTTACAAAACAATAATGAGTTGTTTTGATGTTAGGAGCCTGTTACACATCCATTTTGAATAATAATCTTTTTGTTTTTATATAGTCCTAAATGCGTGTTGATGATACTGGCTTTCCGCTGTTCACCTGTTCATCCTGTCCTGGGCCGGAGTGTCTACAATGTGTTTGTGTCGTCTCGTCATCGTGTTTGACACTTCTTCTTTGAGGCTATAATCAAATCCTCAGCCCCAGATTGGGCAGCACTTACGGTTTACCCTCTGTCTGCTGCAGTGCGCACATCAGCTGATGCTCCTGGATGGGAATGATTGTTTTTTTTGTTGTGCCCGTGAAGAAGATTTGAAGATCATTTGCACCTCAAACTGTATATAATATATAATACACACGGCTTCTTATGGTAAATCAGGTGCACAAAATAGCACTTATTTTAAGCAGTACTCACAATTTAGTGAATTTGGGGCAACTTCCCGTCAAAGTCCGAACGTTAATATTGGATCCAGGCCACAGTTTAAGGTCTCTAAAAACAGGTCTTTGATGTTTCGGAGGTTAGCGACAAACAGCATGTGTGAAAGTGAGCCCAGGTCTTTGCCATGTGTCCCCTGTGGTGCGGTCCACTTTTGACCCTGGTGCTCACCTCAGATCTCCCCGCCGCCGTGCCGTGCCACAGGGGCGCAAGCTTGTATCTTGTTAAAGGGTTAATGAGGTAGAACTTTTTTGCGGAGGATTTCACATTTTACAGATTTACAGAAATACTAGCCCAAGTAGCTTTTGTTTTTCTTTCTGTCTGAACTATTTTGTCTTTGTCCATGAAGTTGAGCCCTTTGTGTTTGTAGAGCTCGGTTGGCAAAACATACGGGTTTGATTTTGCCAATTCTTACTATTATTGCAATTTGAGTTTGTTTAGGTAGCGCTCTTTACAATCGACACCTGGTTTTCATCAAGGGTTAAAAACAAAACCAAGTTTGTTAAATGATTTGTTTCCTCGAATTTGTTTTGTATTCTACTCCATGGCAAGTTTTTCTAGCTTACCGACTATTTTAACTGTTTTTGTCTTTAGTTTAAGACTGCTCCATATATAATATGGATATATTTGTGAATGTATTTATGATTTAATGAATAAATTAGGACATTATAACATACCCTGTCAGTGTTTTCTATGGAAAATGACAGCAATATGTATTCCCAGTCCAGTTGTGTCACAGGATGTGGCTGTGCAATAGTTCTGCAAAGTGATTTGCTTACAAATATATTTTTTAAGCAAACTAGGCATTTTGAGTACTTCTAAATCAGGCTGCACTACTTTGAAAAAAAAAAAACAACAACTAATATTGTAATATCAAGATTCGGTTCACTAAGTTTTAAGCATCATATTTGAAAGAATATATTTGAAAGATATACAATATCAGAATCACAAGCCGTTCAGAACATGTTTGAACAGATCTTTGTTTATCTTTGTTTGTGCTATCCTATTTCTAATTTACCCCTTGTCATCATTTGTTCAGTGTCAGTTACAGTCACATAATAAATTACTATATTCCTTTTGTATATTTCACATTACTCTCTGAAACCTGTCTCTCCTCTGAAAACTGTAGTTCTGGTTTTGTGGCTCTTCAGCTCCCGTTTATATCTGTGAGTTGTGTAAGTTTGCCTTCATTTTGTTCAAGGTGATGTCTGATAAGAACCACTTTGAGCAGCACAAGTTCGGATGTGCGAGCTGGCGCCTTACTGCATGCAGTGCAAATATGCCTGGCATGCCCTGGGACCTGACTGATGTTGGCCTGATGTGATGTCCTCTGCGCTAAAGGAAAGTCCGCAGCCAGCGCTCTGTCTGTGTGGTGTGTGTAGGAGTGTGTGACTGAGTGAATTACTCCACTTTCAACACACTGAGCAACAGGTGTGAGAATTAGGTGTGAGGTTTATGTTTGATAAATTACCAACATGTGACTAATCGGAGCCACGCCACCCTCCCCTCCATCCACCTTTGGCTCCAGGAGACATTTTTCTCTCAGTTCTTTTGGTGAAAATTATTACTGTCTACTTTAGCTTTTGTGAATGCATCGTTCCTGATGTGTTGTTACTTAAGAATAGCAGTACTTCAGACATATGTGATATATTTTTTTTTGTTATACTATACTGAGTTTAAAAGTAGATTGATACCATAAGGCTTTTGTTTATAAGTCTAGGCCTGGTGTGGTGTGTAGCTCCTCCTTTACCAAAGGTGAACCACTTCAGATCACAGCACAGAGGAGGCCCCAGGTAGGAGCTCTGAGGGGGGCTGAGAGCTTGGATCGGTCCTCTTTAGGTTGTTGAAAAACCCCTAAACCGCTTTGTACTGGCCCTGTTGAAAAGACCCCTTAAGGGCTTACAGACTGACCCTGCTAGTACCTAAAACTGCTGCGCCCCGATCCCCTCGCTTGGCTCCGCCGCTAGTCTGCCAGTCAACTCCGCCAAGACAAAAATGTGGATTGTTGTAATGTCAGCATATGACGACTAGTGGGAACTATGGGAACAAGCTTTACGATATGTAGAAGAAGCTCCTGTTGTTGTATGAATACCTGCCTGTTTTCAGGTTCAGCACATGGCTCAGCAGCCCGACGGAGCAGAGCTCAGTGTAGGACAACCTACACACGTGTAGCAGGCGTTTGATATCGTGGTCCGGTCGGAGGCGGCGGCCCAGACCTGGGCGGAGATGTGGAACTTACTTACTGCACCTAAATATGCAGTCAGCTTGTTCATTTATTTAGATTCATTTAATATTGATGCTATATTATTGATTCACATTTGAACCATTGTATTTCTTGGACATTTACATTGCAAACCAATTTAAATATTTTATTGTTCCAACAGCTTTTTGGACCCCGCTTTTGTGAAGTGTCTTTTTCTTATTTTCTTCTCAAGGTGCTTGTGTAACAGCACTTGATTCAACCAGTTTTAAAAAGACAGTTTTGGCGTGTTCATGTGAACTGGGGAACTCGTTTTGCCGAGATGGATTGTGTTCATGTGCTTTCTATGTCGGAAAGTGGGGACTTTTATTTACTAGATAAAAACAGTCACTTTATCACTAGCATTTCACAGAGCTAACCATTTAAATTAGCATCTCATTTTTATTTGTTTTGGGGACAGTGCATGTGAATGAACACACATGGGACTCATGCCACTCCGGATTTTAGCAAAGGGCTGATCTGTTATCCCACATTTGCACTTACAAACACACTCTCATTCATTGTACTGTACATGTGTTTAGTGATAGGGGAAACCCGAGCACCCGGAGAAGACCTATGCAGACAGGGGGAGAACATACAAACAGAGAGGACCTGGCCGGCCCCGGGATCGAACCCGGGACCAGCTGTGAAGCATGAACGCTAAACGCTGCGCCACTGTGCCGTCTCAAAAGCTAAACTTTGGTTTGTTGTTTTTATAAAACCTTAATGTCTGGTATTTCTCTCACAAATGTATTACTCCAAGAACAATAACTGAAGAAAGTGTTTGACTAAAAAGCTCACATCTAACAATAACAAATGAAGAGTTTATTTGCAAAAACAGATAAGTGCCATTGACAAAAATCAACATATGCTTGTTGTTTTCTCTTTTTGTAGATGAGATTTTAATGACCAGACCTATTTTAGTGCATCAGAAATATGAAGTCACTTGTTATTGATCAAATTAATTCACCTTTAACTTTACTGGTGCTACCTGTAGAGTACGGTAATACAAATTTAAAACATCTTGGCAAAAAATTCAAAACGGAGATATCTGCTTTTGCAAACAAACTCTTCAAATAAATCATCTGATTTCCACAGTCAGGTGTGGAACCAGTTCCCCCTGTTGTTTCCCCCAGTTGTGCGAGGCGAGCGTTCGTGTGTATTTTCCAGTTCCTGAGGTCATCGTGAACGCAGCATTTGTTTTATTTTGGCTGATCTAGAGTTCTTGTGGGCTACTTTAACTGAATTACAACACTGAATTACAACACTACAAAACAAAAACAAAGTACAGTGTCGTGTTTTTCACAACATGAGCTCGAGTGAACTCTAGGAACAAACATGAAACGCTAATTGTGTGGTGTCTATCAGAGTCTGCTGATTTGAGCAGAACGTGCTCTTGTTGAGTGAATTGGAGGCGGATGCTACAATGACGACGTCTTCAGTTAACCAGACAGATCTCAAAAGAGTGGCCCAGGTCACAAACATTGAGCCTGTATCTTGTAAAATACCTTGGTCATCTGCAACACGTAGGACGCAGTATCTACATTGGTAACCAGTGCCAGACAGTTACAGTTCACCTTCAATATTCAACCCACACAACTGTAGTATAAGAGTCAAACATGAAGTTGTATTTTCAGATTTTCCCTGTACTAAAACAAACGTACAAACTAATTTAAGCGCTTTAATTGTTTTTGGTGCATTGTTCCAAAGACTGGAAACAAGGATTCAGTTGTTTTCAACGGAAAGTGGACTGTAAAACGCTTTTACAGGACCGCAGCTCAACAGTGAAGACGCTTTCCTGTTACTTGACCACCACATCAAGGTCGTTCCCTCACTTTTTGATTTTTACACGACCGTAGGGCTTTGCATGTCAGTTTTAAGTGTCTGTCAATGAGATTTTAAGTGTGAGAAGGAGAAACCGTGGCCCTGGGTCAGTGAAGTTCACCTAAGCAAAAATTAAACGGAGAATACAACGGAGAAACAGATGTGTGACTCAAGACAGTGGATGTATCATAAATCTCACTAAGCAAGTAAAATTACATATTCGGCACCTTATATAGCGGATAGGATGAGATTCTAGTCATATATTAAAATCACGTGAATGCAAACTTGTTCAAATTCTATCCAGTGCACTTGTCTATTATTTAGTTCACCACGACTTGTAGTAAAATACATTTAATATTATTATTTTACAGTTTTCCACTTATAGAAACTCTGCCTTTTAAAGTTTGGGCTCACCGCTCCATGCCATTCTTCTTAAAAAAACAGATCTATCTAAAAATATAACCATGTGCTTACAATGAGTTGTTACAGCAAACCAGGTGTTTGTGTGTGTGTGTGTGTGTGTGTGTGTGTGTGTGTGTGTGTGGGGAGAGGGGGGGGTGTATAAAGTTGAGGATTTCCAGGTGGGAAAATAAGTCAGAGATGCAAAATTGGAGCCGAAATGTGCCCATAGCTCATAAGGCCGGTGCACATCCACTGACACTTGTGCTAGCTGCTCCTGGTCTTTCTCCGCGGCTCTGAGCTAAGTACCACTTCCAGATCCCTGACACATCCAGGTCTGAAGTGCGGCAGGTTTGATGTCATTTTTCCGTCTACCAGCATTAACAAGCTTGGACCGCTTTGGGGCCGGGCGGCTGGTGAACTCTGGGTGCGAGGGTTGACACTTGTTGGCTTGGCTCTGGCGTGCAGCAGAAGCCCAGAGTGTTCAGCGGTTTGCTTATTATGGTCCGGACCCAGCTTCCATGGAGCTGCTGGCTGCAAACCTAATATCCTAAAAATGGTAAATGTCACAAGAATCTGTCGGCCCTCCGCTCCATATGACAGTTGTGTTCGGTGTTATAGTGAGAAAAGCGTGTACTGTATATGCCCTTGGCTATACAATGGTGAGAGTGACTGGTGGTTGGGTGCATTCACAGACAGCGTTATTAGATTTACATACCACGGGCACTTGGGAAAGTGTGACGATGGAAATAACTGTGTTTAAGGCTTTGTTTGCCATTGTTGGGAATTATGTGCAGTTTTAATACAGGAATCTAAAGGATTTCTATATTACCTCTGTGTGATATCAAACAACAAAGAAGAGGTTTGTACTTGGAAGTCATCATGGTGTGTTGTGTTGTATTGTAATTCTTATTCTTCTTTTTTAGAGCTCTTTTCATGCTTCAAATACAGCTCTAGTCTTTTTTTTTTTGCTATATCTGTTTTAATTTTACAATAAAGTGTTTTCTAATTTTGCTGGGTTTTCCACATCCAGTGATTTCAATTGAGTGTTGAAATAAATTATCCAACTTGAACAACCTGAATTATTGGCTCAAGTGAATAAGGCAAAAAAAATAACCTAAATGTGCTTCTGTGTAAGAGAACATTCATTTCCGCTCCACTTGCCACTGCTTTATTTGAAGTAGGTGTTTTGGACTGCGTCTGAGGCTGCATAGTAGATGATTGTGTGATTAACAAGAGTAAAACAAATATGTGAATGTTTGAGCTGAGAAGAAGTATGCGTTCACTTTGGTATTTCCTTCTTTTAGAGAAAATGGGAAACTGCACCCACCTGGATCCATATGCAATGTATATTATAGGTAATTATTTAGCTTACATCTGTATTCATGTTTTATTATCTTTCAATAAATATGTCACTTTAGAAGAAGTGAAAATGGGTGAAGATGTGTATCACTTTCCAGCAGTGACTCCTCGCAGCCAACTTGCGTAAAACCCTATATAAAAGTGTCTTGTTCTCAATGTTAAGTTTGGGGCTTTTTAAAAAAAGACACACAAAAATTATGTGCAATTTGCCTTGTTAAGGTTTTGGGTTGCACAGAGCTGGAGCGGGTCGAAGTCAATAAGTCAATGATTTCACGGTGAACAGTAGGTGAGGGGAAGGCAGGAAGTTGGTGGGCCGTGGGAGGAACCCCCTGTATGTTGAGGTTTGGCAGCGCTCAATGCAGTCTGTCACGCTTACTTTAGACTCATAAAAAACTACCTGAGACCACGTTTGGAGCTCGCTCAAGCTAAAATTGCACTTTATTGGGTCACTTCCTATCAAAACCATCAACAATTACTTGCAATAATCTTGATGTGCGCGATGGTTCTTAAACAATGTGAGGCAAATCACAGCGCTGATTACCTTGCGTCCTTTTTATTATGAGTATAACATAAGGCTCCCAGAGTCAGACAGTACGAAATCTCAACTACTATCATTCTTTTATGTTCAAATTAAGAGTAGGTGATAGTGTATTTAACCATTTCTTCTCCACTATTTACAACAACAGTGCCTATTATGGGCCTTGATTGATTCAGAGTTTAAAAGCTTTTTTGGTTTCTGTTTCAAACTATTTTAGTAATCGATTAATCGTTTGTGGTAGATACAGACTCAGACAGAGCCAGAATACAAAATTGTATATTTTTCTGACGACATAACAATTGTGTCTCTAAAAGATACAGTATAGGGCATATACATTTTATTAATAATATATTATTAATATTTTATACCTCTATTTGTTCCCAGATATGAGATAAATCTCCACATCATGATCTAATGAGAGCAGAATGAGCCCCACAAGCAAAGCCATGGTTTTGCCTCTGGGCAATATAAATTAATATATGGAAATATAAATATATGTTCACATATTCTGAAACGTGTACTAAGGGCAGCCTAAAGAGATTACCCTTAAGTCTACTTAATGAAGATGTCCTCAAATTACATCATGTAAGCAAAAAAATGTTTATTTAAAAAATACCATTTCCATGCACCTTTGCAGCCAATAGATTAATTGTAAAAAAAATAATAATAATAATCAGCCAATTAATAGCTAACCAAAATAAGCATTAGTTGTAGCCCTAGCTTTGTGTGATAGTTGCTTTGAGGCAGTGATGGCCATTTTAACCTCTGCATTACCCTCTGCAAGGATGCTGCAGGAATCTGAAACTAAAATGACTCATATTGTAATTTCTACACTGAGTCATAATATGGTGTTAATGGTGGAAGTAGAGGAGAAAGTGAAGATCCCTGTGACTGTTTACCGCACAAGTGACACACTGAGTTAGCCATGAGGCCCGTGCCCTGAACCGACTGCAGTGATATTCAGATGGACCCTTGCTTTGTCATGCCACAGGCCTACTCTTAACTCGGCTGTCAGAAGTGGGAAGTGTGGATTTGTTTTGTTTCACGTCATATGTATTCTGCGGTTGTAACTGTAAGCGCCACTGGCCCGTCGTGTGAACTGCCTCCCAGTGTGTGTTCCTTCTTGTGTTTTGTATTGCCTGCATGCTATACAGCTTGTGTTTGTGATCTCACAGTGACCACTTTGTGTGTGGCTTTTATCCCTGTCACTTAAAAGTTTCAGTTTGAATGTTCACATTAGGAGCCGAGGCATCATGTGTCAGTTACGTGGGTTCAAGGCAGTGCATAGGGAAAAAACATAATTGAGTGATAGCCATTTGACACGTTTGCTGGAGATTACTGAGAAAAAGTATTGCAAGTTTTCTGTAATT
The DNA here is from genome assembly GCA_900303255.1 of Lesueurigobius sanzi. Lineage (NCBI taxonomy): Eukaryota > Metazoa > Chordata > Actinopteri > Gobiiformes > Gobiidae > Lesueurigobius > Lesueurigobius sanzi. Next base: position 34,199 of record OMNZ01026161.1, on the reverse strand, counting down.
TTATAAAATAAGGCATTTTATGCACAAAAATTGTCAAATAAGCCAGGTTTGAATTTACGTTTTTTTTTTGTTGATTTACTAGTTACAAAGATGTATTCAGTGGGGATTTTGGATATCTGTTTTAGTTTTTTAATGAACTACAGTAGTTATTAGTAAATAAATATGTTTTTTGAGGTTCAAAACTCAACAAAAATATTGATTGAAGTCCAAGACTGGAAAGTCTGGAGTTTATAGGAGCTGCTAAAGTTGAAATGTTGTTACCACAATGTGAGAAATATGCATTTTGAAAAAATACTCATTGAAGTTACAATTTCCAATATATGGAGTTGAATCAGTTTTGTTTTGTTTGTTTATTTGTTTGGGACAGTGAATGTTAATGAACACACATGAGAACCATGCATGTAAACACGCCACTCCGGATTGTAGCCTTGGGCTAATTTCCATCCGTTTTCCCATTTGCACTCTCAAGCACACTCTCATTCATCCTGATCTATTGTACATGTTTTTTAGTGGTAGTGGAAACCTACGCAGACATGGGGAGAACATCTCCAACAACAAACTCCACACATAAAGGCCTCGTTGGGCCGTTCTAGCTGTGAAGCAGGATCGCTAACCGCTGTGCTACCGTTTCGCCCACAATAATTGCATTGGAAAGATTAGGTCATTTATGTGTTTCCAGGTGAAAGTATATGTTATATGATATATGTTAAGAGAGCAAACAGGCCCAAAACCTGAAAATGAAAAAAGTGAATTCCTGCAGTGTCTCCACTTAAAAAGGACATATTGGGATTATATATAAATTCTCTTTCAGATGCGTCTTTCTTTTCTTTTCCGATTCACATGACCAAATGTTTTCTTTGAAGAATGTCTCAAAGCAGCTGGCCATTGACAGATTGACGTAGAGTGCGTAAGACATCGTGCTGCTCGTGTCGTGGTACGTGCGCTGGCCAGACACAGTGAATTGCGGCCTCTTTCCTGACATACCTGTGGCCTGAACCTCCAAACCTTTCCACACACACACACATAGGCTAATCTCCCCAGATCAGCGCTGCCTTCTCCCTTCTACCATACTCGGCCTCTTGCTTCCACTCTACTTTCCCAGTCGCTGATTCCAGGATGTGGGATCTGCCGCGTTCAAACAGCGTGTGATTATGTTATCCTCAATCACTGTTCAAGGCGAGATTAGCAACTGGCAAAACAAATGTTGGACAACAGAGATTATCCAAGACATTTAAACCAGGCTCATAAAAGGGGTTTTCGGTGATTGTAATTTTCTTGCCGACTGACGCACCAGTGAGCTATGAAAACCACATTTTAGATGATGTTTTTAATATCGTATCATTGTTCACATACTACAAAATTAGTTAGGTACAGAGTGATGAATTACCTTTCCATGCAGCTACTTCATAATTGCCAACTTGGCTTTCTCCTTCGGTCAATGTTGTGTTCACTTCAGGCCAGGGCAGAGGAAGTGAGTTGGACCACGTTAATGTGAATTTTGCTTGCTTGTCAGTTTCCTGTAAACACTCCAGACTGTATGTTCTACAGAAACATATGGTAATGTGGGAACGTTTGGTCTAATAGCGCTTCAATGGGACGACTGGTTTTTGCTAACGTTTGTTTGGGTGAGTAAAGCACAGAGACAATATCGGGGACAAAAACTGTGTATCATCCATTGTTCCTGACTAACCATCCAAACACTTGTTAAATAAAGGAATCTCAAAGCTCAAAGTTATAGAATAGGATTCTGTCCTTGCAATCGCACTTGTGATTAAGCGAAAGACACTAGACAGTAGACACTAGACACTTAAGCCCAGGGGTGTCCAAACCTTTTTCACTGTGGGACGCATTTTAAAGTGCACACAGTGTGGAGGGCTTCAGACGGTTAGCCCACCAGCCTGACTTTCTCCCTGTATTACATACCTGGAAAGACAGTCTGGGAGTCCGCGGTTTGAATGGCTCAAAATCCCCCGTCAAATCTGGATGGACCCATCACAAAGCGCTGGAGTTTGCAATACGCAATTTCCATGCAATTTCCAGCTCCGGCTTCGAAACCACAACAATCAAGATGGCGGACGCAATGGAGCGAAGTTTTAACACTTCTGTTTTAAATGAGCTGGAATTGTTCTTAAAACCACAAAAATGGGCTTCGCTGAAGGCTTTTCTGTTTAAAAAAGATATCTTCGCTGCCTGACCGCTGTGCATTTACGTCACATCCGTGTTTCTCTGATGGTTTCCTCTGGGCTTGTTTGTCCCGCCTCGAGTCTCAATTAGAACTGTTGCCCCAACCGCGGACTACATTAATTCCATCTCTGACTATCACTAAAATAGCAGTTATTCAAGTTATAAGTGATGGCGATGTTTGCCAATTCAACAAGAAGCTTGAGAGCCAACAAAAATTGGTCTGAGGAACGCATTTGGCCCCCCGCGCCGCACTTTGAGCACCCCCGCTTTAGCCAATGGTTTATTTATGATGGGTGCCATGATAAATAAACCATTGAAAATATTTGTTTCATTGTATTGATAAATGTCAAGACTAAGACATGTTGTTAAATGTCCGTGTGCCTACAGAGACGCATTACTGTCAGTATTCAACTCGATGCAATACCGAGGCGGACTTCATTGCCGTTTATACAGTACAATATCTTGCCATGGAAAACATACTGCTCTTATGTTTCATCCCTCTCATACAATAGACATGAAAAATAGATGGCTCGAATGGACCCGCTGACACCCACTGACTGATTTTCGCAGGATTCTGAACTGATGCCTGCTCTGGGCCCATTTAGCACTCACTTTTGTCTTGGTGAGTCTGTTCAGAGAAACCTAATATGCGAATCCATGGCTTGTAATGCAGGCTCCGTCTCTCAGGGTTTGTCCATTTAGATTCAGCTGGTGTATGAAACACTGAGGTGGGTCGCTGTTCCCTGCTTATGATATTTAAGACTTGGCTTACATCAAGTTAAGTGTCTTTCATTCAGAGAGCGGATTTGCCCAAGGACATTTTCCTGCAAGCGTGACCCGATGAAAATACTGAAAAGTCATTGGATGAGAAAATATATTTTACTGATGTCTTTTGTGTTCATCAAGCAACACAGGGCTGGGCCAGAGCCACTGTGGTTTGGGGGCTTTCGTCGGCTGTATCATTCAAGAGGACATATCTGGCCAGAATTAATGCAATATTCGCATTCAAAACCAATCAGCGCCGGGACGTGGGGAGACTAACCAGAGTTTGTGTGAATGACAAATTGTTGAATTGGACGTATTTACTGTGAATCTAACAAAAATGCCGCTGATGTTTCTATTATGGGTTTTTGTTCTCCGTGTGTGATGCGAGGACTCCCACGTTTGGAGCTGCCACGTCTAGTTCGCTCCGTTCCCGCTGAGTGAAGCGCGCTCATTGTTCAACTGCGACAATATCAATATCAACACTGACAGGTTTAGTTTCAAACAATTATAAATGGAACATGAACATCGCAATAGTTTACTGTGGTCTGTCCAGTGAGTTGTGTAAGGATTGGAATTGGAAGTTGTGCCCCTAGTTTAGTTTAGAAAGTATATTTTTTTCATCTAGTTCCAGCAGGGTGTCTGTGGGGTCTTTCACATTTAAAATTCCCCAAAAGCAATATTTTAGTAATTTATTCTATTCTAAACTATTAGGACGTCTTAATGTCTACTTATTTTATTTTATTTGGACAGTAGGAGCATTAGACAAGATGCGTCCATACTCTTACAAGGCATAACCAGTAATACTTTCCGGTTATGCCTTCCGGCTCTCTCCAAGCTATTATGTTTGTTTACTATGTCGCCATAGCATGAAGGCATGAATGGTAAATGAGTATATAGGTGTTTGCGTCGTCTGTAGTGGTAAAAGCACATCCATTTTGTCTACCACTACAGACTACGATGAGATCATCTGAATACTTTGATACTCACTCTTGTTGTGTCCTCTCTTCTCTTGTGTTCTCTACAGCGAGCTATGGAGCGTATCCAATCTGTAAAGGCTGCTCGGTGTGCTCCAGAGACAACGGCTGTGTAAACTGCCAGCCCAAACTCTTTCTGTTCCTGCGGCGCGAGAGGATGAGGCAGTACGGGGAGTGTCTGCAGCACTGTCCGGCCGGCTACTACGGCATGAGGAGCCCGGAGGTCAACATGTGCTCTAGTAAGTGCTTAGCGGGGACATAGAAATCTGCGGACCCCTGGAACACACACACATGGCCACATATACAGTACATTAGCTGCGTTGAATAGGCTGCATTGAATATAAAATAATGGTAGTATAGAATATAATCTCAAACTGGTTAGCACTTTAGGAAACTCTTTTGGAAGAAATGTCCAAAAAGAAAATGTATAAATGGACCTGCCATATTATTTTTATGGCTGAAAGTCCTTTCTACAAACCAACATCACACACGTGTTTCTGAATATTGTCACCAATTTTGAACACCTTTATGAGAAAATAATTATACCTTAGTTCATATGTGCTGAGGGTGAAGACATTGAACTTTGTGACAGTTTTTGTTTCATGTGGATTGGCCCAGGAATTAAAAAGAAATTAGCAATAAACTATGACTAGAAATCTACCTTTTGACTATTGCCATTGTTACCAGCACTTCATTTTCAGCTGTCCTCCACCTCAATTTTAAACTATAAAATGTGGTGATGTCACGTGAAAGCAACCCATTACTTGCTATGCATTGCAAGTCTAGATATCCCATTAAATATTGGAAATATTTGACTTTTAAAAAAATCTCTCTTAATGATTGCCACTCCAATAATTAACTTAGGGGTTAGTCAATATTCTGCTCAATAATACTCCATTTCATGTTGGGAAAAAATTCAGACAAAATGAGCTGACACGCACGACTTTCACATATCATCACCTCCCTCTTAGCACCTCATCATCCCCAGACGCACATACACGATCCATCAACCGTGCCTCTTTCCCACAATATTTGATTTATAGTCAATTATCCAAAGCAGACACACATACTTCACAATTTGAACGGCGCGTCTGTTCACAGGTGGATGTAAGGCAGTTAAGGCTGCAGTCTCACCTCCCTGGGGATTGTTTAACAGCTAGGAAGAGCCCTGGTTCTCATTTCTCTTTACACCTGCGTTGCCGAACATCCCATAGTTATACGGGTGTTTCTGAAGGCATGAAATCCGGGAGGAAATTCAACCAAGATGCACTGAAAAGACTAAAGGCAGCCCAGCTCCAGAGATTTGTCTCCTCACATTAAGGCTGACATGTAACCTCCAGCTTTTTATCCATGCAATTCTGGACCCTTTGAAGCGCAACAATTATCATACTTGCAAAAGCAGATCAAGTTTTTTGCAAAAATGTTTCAGATTGTTATTACCATATTTTACAGGTGACGCCAGTTCTTCTTCTTTTTTCTTTCTACAATTGGAATAGATGAATATTATGACTCTCTAGACGCTGTAATTTAGTCGCATTAAACTTGGGCACATTCCCAAAAAGTCTATTCATTCATCCATTGATCAGCTCCTATATGATATGATTCTTCTAATGACCTGGGTTCCTCAGCTTCCTGTCTCTCCTCCATTTGACATTCATTGTGTATTACTGTGTTGCTCGACCAAGTACACAAAAGTACTTGCAGCGGTGTAGAGTAATTGTTTTGGTATGCTAATTATAGCACACTACTTCATAAAAAGGTATTAATTTTCCACCACTAACATGAAGAAAGGAAGCTGTTACTGCGGTCTCATATGAGAACGTATGTCTGAGTAAAGCCAGGCTGTGTTCTTTGTGTTTCATTGTTTTTGTTTCATGTCAAGAAATAATCAAAATTAATTCAAGACTATTATTTTAATGATTTGCAGACTCAGCTATAACATGTGTTGCTTAAATGACTCTGGAATATTAGCTCTGCTTCTTTATATGTTAAATTCAACACCATTGCCAAAACTATAATTACATTGTTTAGAGGCGCAAGTGTTGACTTAACTTTTTGATTAATTGTATGCAAAAGCAGACATGAAAATCCCCCTCAAATCCTCGCATTGTGGCCCATTTTGACCATGGATCCTGAACGAAAAAGACACATTTGTGCATTTACACGGAGCCTGAGGTGTTGGCCCGGCGCTTCACATGAAAGCAGCGAGGAACCTGAACCAATGTTGTTCTCGGAGCCAAACTTCTGACAAAGAAACTCAAATCAAACCCCAGAGGAGACCTTTCGAACCTTAAGGCCCTACAGTGTGAACATGAAGAACCACAGGAAGGAAAACATGCTTTGTGCTTACCCAATCACCGTGAAAATACATCCACTGGACCTTGAGGAAATGCAAAATAAAAGCATGTTATTGGAAATCATTCGTTGCCATCAATTTAGCGCCAAAGCTTTTGTTATCTATTGCAACACAAGCTTTTTTATTTGCTCATAGAGTACCTTTTTTCATACTTTTGAATGTACCGTGGAAGAGAAATCGGTAAAAATGTCCTTTCTAAGTATGTTTTTTAATTTATCGTAGGCAAAGATTCTTCAGTCTTCATCTGTACTCTATAGTTGGAGTGTAGGACGTTTTGATCTTTATCCAAAGATCTTCGTCAGCGAATGATGACTTGACACGCTGGTGGGTCTCTTAACAAGAAACCAGTAGGAGGAGATAACCTCTAAGCCCCACCTCTCTTGGTACTAAAGGTTGGAAAAACATCTTAATTATTCACACGTAATTGGTGGTAAGAGACCCACAAGCGTGTCAAGTCATCATTCGCTGACGAAGATCTTTGGATAAAGATCGAAACGTCCTACACTTCAACTACAGAGTACAGATAAAGACTGAAGAATCTTTGCCTATGATGGTCATCTCCTGTGCAACTGAGAACCTACACAGATTTATTCATTTATGTGTTAATGGGCGTGAAATTAAATGACACATTTAAGGATAAGCTCTTCCGATTTGCTTTGCTAACGGGAGCAAGTGGACTGAGAAGAATGAGTTTCTGACTGACTTTAGTCAGTGCAGTACTATACGTTGACTTTTTGGGGATCAGTTTGAGTGTACCCAACAGAAATATCTCACCACAAAAGAGGCAGACTCTGAAAAAGCCACATTCATTTCACCCAATTTTCTCAACTGTAAGAAAATTGGAGGAGAAAGCCATCTTGTTCTATGACAAAGTCTTAAATCTTTGTTTCCTAACCACTGTATCCCCGCACTGGGCCACTTTTGACTGTAACCAGTGCTGATGTGTGGCCAGTTAATCTTAGTCCCTTGCCGTACAAACTGCTCAAAGAACAACATCTTGTATTGTCACAAAGCATCACATCTCCGAGTCGGGCCGGCTTTGATGTGATCAGAGTTCTAGTCATACATTTCTAATCCAGTTTCCTGTTTGACCCTTATTGGTCGCTGTGCGCTGAATGTCATTTCCGACTTACAAAAAGCTTTTCACTTGGATCGTAATTATCAGATCTTTCGGTGCTTTTTGTAGGTTGACAACAGCGACTTATAACTGCCGTGTCCTGCTGGCTCCGACCATGGCATTACATCGCTCTTATCGTTGGCTTTTTAAACATTGCCTCTGAAATCACTTAGAGAGAGCAGCTGCATGTTATTACGCTAGAGTTTGTCCGTGTGATCTTATCTCATTCAAGAATTTTTGAGGACTCCCCGAGTAAAAGGAAAACAAGACGGAGACAAGTAACAGGGTCTATATGCAGCAGCCAACTTTGAAACAAGTGATTTGAAAGGAAAACATTTCTTTCATAGATGTAAATATTCAAGTCTCATCAGCCCACATCGTTGTCACAGTTTGCGCTCCTGCCAGATATTACGGCTACTTCAACTCAGTTTAAAGAAATCATTCTTCTGGATCAAATTTGAATATTGCAAATACTTTTAGCAAAAGCTGATGCAAGAATACCCCATACATACAACAGTGGTTTTCATACTTTTTAACATCACGACTCCCAGTATAAGCTGCGGGTGCTTGTGACCCCCAGAAAGCATGTTTCCCATTCACTCTCGATGCCCATGCGAGCCACTGATCTAGATAAGCAACCCTCTTATATTGAATGTTGACATAGTCTAACATGGGAACAAAACTTATTTGAATGTATAGCTTCAGCTTTCTTACATCCAGGCATCCTTCTTAACAAAGCATCAGTATAGTCTATATTTTATCCCACAGGTGACCAAAGTTGAATTCATAAATTTTAGCCGCTAAAAGACAACAACCGCAAGCTCAATTTGTTCTCAGTCCATTTTGTAACTGACCATTTCCCTGGTTGGTTTCACTGTGAAGCAGTGGCACACATAATGAATTTTAAATTTAAGGCACAGTTCTCCGAGGGGGTTTCCCTGGGCTGCCGAGAAAATAACAGTCTAATTTAGGCCAAAAACAATGGGAACTATACTTTTCCGAAACATAACGTAACTACTGGAATAACTGGAAGGCCATTTACAGCGTGACTCAAGCTGGATTCCAAAGAGGCCCTCCACACAACCCCTCTGTCATTCCCAGGACCCATTCACGGACTGACACTCAAGAGAACTTTGCCTTATTGTTGCATAATGGTTTCCTGTCTATACATTATGCTATATAGTGTCACTACTTTATGGCAGCTGATGGTTGTCGTTATACCCATATGCAAGACGGTGGTTGTTATTAGCTGCCCATAGAGGCCTCATACTACTGTCTGTGGATGTCAAGCCCCTGGAAGATTTGTGGCCAAAGTTACACAAAGCATTGCTTTATGCATGGCCAAATGTGTGTGAATGGAGCTTAGCACATTCTCTAGAGTCATAGTTTGTAAAGTACAGTGCTGCAAACTATGGGATACATACTGTAGCCTATATAATATGCTATTTTCTTGTGACAATTTTAGAAAGGTTTGGTGATGGGTTGAGCGATTGAAATCAATATTAAGATTTTGAAATAACGCAACTGCAGCACCAGCTTTAGTATAGTCTCTACCATTGTGGATTTTACTTAATTGAAAGAGTATTTACCCCTGAACTAGGAGAAATGTCAGTTTTTGTCCAACAAGTGTGAGCACCATGTCGAGATAGCACCAGTGCCTCGGTCTATGGCCAAGCTGTCAACTCGCAGCATGCTCCATCATAAGCAAGCCCCCTTTACTGACTTCGTGGGCTAAACGTTTCTATCTGAGTTGCCCTCAGTCCAGTATCATATTAAGAGGGTCACCATGAGAGCAAGACAGTGTTCTCAAAACTCTCCCCTCAGGGCACATTACAGACCCCCCAGTGAGGGGGCCCCCACTGTCCCAAAGACAGTCTGCTACAAACCCAGATGCCTTTACCCCTCTGCGCCACGTCTTATAACACATAGAAACCACTCACTGTTTGCCAACCGGTACGATCAAGGCCCAAGATTGCCAATATCCTGGAAGTTAGGGTTATATATTACTGCTTTATGCGCCACCAGAGATTCCACTGTCGGAGGTAATTTCTGCGGCTTGCCAACTCAGATTTACTTTTTACTGCTTTTCTCGTTGGAGGGAAATATGTTACTACGTCCCATTGTTGTATTTCTAGCAGCTTTGTCACTTCAAATTAGGCCTAGAAGTAAAAATAAATTATCCTCACCTTCCTCCAGGATCGTTTTAGATTTTTAAAGAGCAGCATGGGACTGTGTTTGGGTTTGAGTTGGATAGTAGCCACATATCATTGGCATCATGCAGACGGGGCACTGCATAAAGGAACTACCAGCCCAAAGTTGGCAGCAATGGCTACTTTCTCTCCTTGCTGTTTCTGGTTCATTCAAACTCTCACATTTGCACTCTTGCGGGTATTTCCATTGCACACTTTAACCAACAAAAATGTCCAGTTGCTTTTGGCCTTTGAGCTCTACAGTGGGACTTTTAATCATCGCAGCTTTAGTAACCGCACATTCAAATTATGCCAGACAATACCCTGCATCCACGAAACCAAGTTCTGTTTTCTGAATATTACAGCAAGACGCAAGGGTATGAAGTTATTGGTTTACAGTCCAAAACATTGAGGTTTTTATGCCAATACTACAGTTGTGGCCTGCTGGGACATCATTTTGGCTCAGGAGAGTTATCATTTAGACCGGCCCTCTATAGGTCAGAGTTTTAGCTCAATCCCTAAGGAGAATTTGTGTGGAATTGGTTTCCCCCTCAATGTCACTGTTTGTTTTAACATGGGCCGCCACACACTTAATCTGGGCCTGATGCATCTCAATCAGCACCAAGTTATTCAAATTAAGCATATCTTATTTATCCACTTTTCTTAATGGGTCGCTAATGCTTTTTCAGCCACCTGCTTTTTTCTGTCTTCTTTACTAATTCGGACACAACGCTGTTGTCGCAGGTGGATTGGACTGTACCAACTTGAGCTAACTCAGGGTTAGGAGGCATGTAATGAACTAAATGCACGATGCAAAAGTAATTTCTGATTCAGATACCTTAGTTATTATCTGATAGATTTACTTGACATTTTTTAGTGTGTGACATTATTGATGTCTCAACCTCAGGCCTACAACAGCACAGATCACTGAAGAGCACTGATCTAATTATAAGATCTTTGATACATATACCAGCCTGAATGTAATTTTGGAAAATTTAAAGTAAAGCTAGGTATATTCTGAAGAAAAACATCTATGTAAAGAAAAAAATTTGTGATTTCTTGAATAATATACTGTACATTTTCTATCTCTACGCAGAATCCTAATGTCATCTGCCTATAAATTTTCTCATATACATATACATAATACACCCGATGGTAAGTGGAAAGTCTGTCTGTTCGTGACCCAGGTTTGAAGCAGGAGATGTTGATGTGTACTCTGGACCAGGTAGGAATACCAAAGAACACAGAATTTCCATGAAGTGAAGTGTCCAAGCGGGTCTGCTGACACTGCTGCCGTACCGTATCGGACCTGGCGGGACGCTGATTGACAGGAACACATTCCAGCCTTCACCTTGGCCTGTGCGGGTGTGGAATAGGAGCATCCATGTGGAAAAAACAGTATGGACGGAGCTGGGGAAGAACATGGCAGCTGTGGCCCATGCCATGAACTCCTGCCATCTGCAGTTCCACATGACATGGCTGGGTGGCAGTGAGCAGCCTCCTCCGTGTCAGCCAAACCGGGGCCTCGGCAGCGGGTCAGAGCTGCTGTTCTCCGCCTGGAGGAGTGGAAAAAGGCAGGCTTGTTTTCCCCCACACACTGCCAGGCCTTTTTATGACATGGACACTCCTGCTGCGCAACGTCAGGCTCGCTCTCATGGGGCTCTGTGTAGTGGTCCATCAGATTATGCCTTCACCACTTAAAACCCCATAATACTTTTATACTTAAATTATTGTGATGCGTATACGTGAGTTTTATTTATTTATTGTTTTATAAACAGTGTAACCCAGTGATCCTCAAATTATCGTTCATTTACCATTTGTACTTGGGTTTCTTTGCATCCAGACTAGTCTTTCTCTGTTTATTCTAAATTGGAGACTAGTCTGGAAATGCTGTCGCCAATCAAGATACAAGAAAGTTGTAGTAGAGTTTAGTGCTGCGCTGACTTAGAATACAAGGCCTTATCTCTAATTCTGTGTCGATTTATGAAAAACGACACCAGGAAAAAACAGTTTTGAAAGATGTACGGACTTGGGCTTGTCAGTGCATTTGTGCAGAATTATTTCGTGTCAGTGTTGTTGCACGCCTTGAGCAGTGTTTGCAATATGGCAACAAGACGAGAGTGTGTCAAAAACTAGAAAGGCGCACAAAGTGAGCCGCTCTGATTGGCGTCATGGAATTTTTTACAGCAACTTAACTTCCATCGGTGCCATATCCACTTTCTTTTGACCAGGCTAATGGGTTACACTCACTTAAAATATAATTTAGTCCAATTTAGGTCTATTTTAAACGGTTTTAGACCTGTGTAATCCTGATTTGATCGTGATCTAGGCCACTTGGTACTTGCAAGTTGAAATTTTTAATGAGGAGGTACTGGAAGGTCAGACATTTTATTATGTTTTACTTTGAAGTTCATGAAAAGGAAGTGAATAATGTTAGAGCCACTAGTCTAACCAGTTGTTTTGGACCCACCTCTGCAAGCAAAATTGATACAAACATAGGGAGTGATTTGAGATGGCACTGTCAAGAGGTCAACCCAAACTGACAGGACAGTTTCAGTGTGTGTGATAAAATGGAGGCGTTCTGCATCCGGACCACTGCTGAGGGACCCACTCTTCTGCCAAAACAGCACCACTATGTGACAGCTGATGTCCAGTGACTCATCTCTCAACTTTACTTCCCCCAAAAAACTATCAACAGGGATATGTCTTATTTCTTTAAACATCTTAATACATCTTGAAACCAATCCTGTTTGATATTGTTCTACAAGCTCAAACCCCAACCATTTTCACTTGTGTGTACGGACGTCACAGCCAGAGCTCAGACAGAGATAATGATGATAATACGTCTAAGTTCCGGGAACGACAGGCCTTCAATGGGATCTGATGACCTCATTATTTCTCATTAGTCTCCCGGAGGCACCTACATGAAGACTTTAAAGGTGGTCTTGAGGTTAATCCGGCCAGCAAGAACGAACCCTCTTCCCCTTCTTTGGCTGGGCACGCTGCCTTTCATAACCTGGTCAGCATAGGATCCAGATAGCCCACAGTGTCCGAGATAGCCTTTCGCTTGATAACTCGACAGATGAATACATGCCTGCCACGGTATTCCCTTCCTAGCCACCCATTTTCACAGATGACCTCTGATCCCGCAGTTTTGCCTCCCTGCAGTTAAACTCCCACAGCGCCCCACAGATACGCCATTCACCTCATCAGTCTTGCCATGACATTATTATTATCAGTTATTTACAAAACAAGATTTGTCGAAACATCTGCCACCACTTAATATGAAATCCAACCCGTGCGCCAGCCTAATTCAGATGCTACTGCTAAATGCCAATATACTCATAACTCAGCATTGTGCACCAAACCATTGAGTACAGCCATATGTGTTCTCCGCTTCTTTACTTTTTTTTTTCTTTCCTAAAGGGAGTTTAAAGTCCCGCAGGTGATGACAGGCCTTCGAAGTGTGAAGACTAAAACACAGCGCTGTGCTTTCAAATTAGCTTAGTGATTTATTAGCTTGCCTGCGATATCTAAGGGCTGACTTTTATCATAAGGAATTAGTTTTACAAGAAAGTAAATACACTCCTCACCTCACACATCTCATATTAAAGCCATCAAAGTTAGATAAACTAAAATAACATCAGATGCTGGTTTAGTGGGGGCTTAAGCTGCGGTACAAGCACCGGCACTCGCCTTATTGATTTGATTTAGTTCATTTTAGATTATTGTATAGATGTGACAACTGTTAAGTCCTTGTGTGACCTGTTTTATACCATTTTCAACTCTGGTTTAGTTTCGTCACTGAGGACTGGCCGGGATTTAGACATGTTTATGTTGAAGTTAGTCCTGTTTTTGTTCTTCTTTGCCATTTAATAAAGTCAATATAAGCCTATAATAATGACGCCGAGTTAAGTTTGAAGGTTGTAAGTTGAAAATGGCCGTAATTGGTTTATAATTTGTTCTGATTGCCGCTATAACATGACTTTGTAGCCTGGCTTTATCTCTAATCCTATCTGATTGGTATGTGTTTGCGTGTGTCCACAGTTTGTTTAGACTGCTAGAGCTTGAGACCCGAGTGAGTGGGCAGAGGCCATTCTTCAGTGGGCAGGGACCCCCTCGTTTTGGAGGAATGTCGAGGAGGAGGAGGCCTGCTGATGGTTAGCTGGAGATGGTGTAATTATAAGGGGTGTGATTGTGAGAACCTTCCCTTCCCCGGGCCCGGCAAAGGTCACAGATAAAAGAGCAACCCTTGGCTTCTGTCGCACTTACAAATGTGGATGACGCACTCAAAGCACCCCAAATTACACAGATGCTAATGTTAATGCATCGCTCGTACAGAATCAGTGACAAATTACAATAGCCCTCCAGTGTGATTCAGTAGCTGCAGGTCATGCATTGTGGAACCCTATTGGAAGCTGTCAAGGAGTGTCATAAATTAGACAGCTCCCGGAGTCTCCTTCTAATCATGTGGGCTCGCGCGTCGCCCTCATTGGTGTGGTTGCTGTAATTTGGCCCTGCCTGACTTGCTATTTGCAGAGTAGGAGCTTGATGACACATTGCCATTGCCTTTCTTTGCGAGTGGCGCTTTGTGTCATGTGTGGCAGCTGGGTGTGGCGTGGGAGGATGCAGTCAGTGCGCTGTTTTGTTTACTGTCGGAGGAACAATTTGTTTGTAACGCCGAATGTGTCACCCCCATCACCTCACTCCTTAAACCATGCATCTAGTCAGAGACGTATCGTGCAAAATTGGCTTTTTTTTTTCTTTTTTCCAAAAACATACCTGTAGTAGAATTTCACAGCATCCAGTTTTCAATATCTTCAATATCCGGCATCTTCAATAAAGTCAAGGCAAGAACCAATATGAAAAGTAGATGTATCTCCTTCAGAGGGGTTAGTCTCTGGAATGGCCTGGAAGATCAATTAAACCAATCTAAAGCTATTAAAGCTGTGTAAGTGTACTATTATTCAAAAATACAGAGCTCAGGATAATTAAATTTAGCTGTTATCTTGATCCATAACGTCATGTGGCCAAAGTTATTATATTGATTTAAATGTTGATATGTTTTCATCAGAATTTAATACAAAAATGAAAAACTAATCAATGGTAATACCAATGTGGACCTCTTTCCTGTAGAATGTTTGGCAATGGTTTCATTGTTAACTTGTTGACGTGTTGTTTTCTTCTCTTACACTGTCCCCATAGGAAATTTAAAAAATGGCGTAAGCGGTTCCATCGGCCGTTTTGTGTTCAGCCAACAAACTTAATTTAATGTCTTGTTACTACATAATAAAAAGTTGATGTTTCCTATGGGGGCAACACTTTTTACAGTGTATAGAAATGTAAATACAAACAGGGTTAGGCACAATAAGTATTATCTTCAGCCTAAACCCTTTCGGTCAGAGGTTTATTTTGTTGTTGTTAAAATATGTGATGACCAAATAAACAACTACTACTACTACTACTACAATAATCCTGTTAACTTTGGTTGTTAAACTTCATCTACTGGTGAAGTGCTCCACTCTGTATTTCATGGATTTTGTTGTATCATAGATGGAACACCAAACTGTCTTCCATATTTTTAATGCCCATAATCCATCACTAGACTCGTTCTGAGCAGTTCTGCGCTCAAAGTGTGTTCATCATGATGCCTCATTCATACACCAGCAACACTGGAGGCCCAAGGACACTACGACAGTGTGCACCTGGGGGATTAGAACCACTAAATCTCCGGTTACAAGACTAGCTCTACCATTTGCACCACTGTGACTCCATGTCATTCCCACTACTGCCTACAGAGGATGCTCCGGGCCAGTACGAAACCCTGACCAGCCTAGCACAGTCACTACTTACTGTCTTTTGTTTTAAAATATAATGTAAAATATAAATGAGGTAGCCAGAAGAATGTTTTTGTCTGCACTTTACATGCTGTCACCCCATCATTTCACTCCTGAAACCATGCGTTGACTTTTAAGTGTTAGCTAAAAGGAATTTGATCCACATAGCAATTTATACAGTTATGGAAGTATGTTGATATGCAGCAGTGCAGAGTGATAAGAAGCCATATTGTTGGCTTTATCCACAGGCCTAATGGGATGTACTCTTCCTGTTGTGGCAAAGATAAGTGAGAAACATATGCCCTGCAGTGTGTTGCATCCAGACAGTCAGAGCAAACTGCTGAAAGAGGTCAACATGATCTAATTCTCCTCTCATCTCTTTAAAAACGTGAAGAGGGAATGCGAACAAAACCGTATGTCAGGTAGGAACAAGCTTTGTAAAATCACTCCAGCACCAGAGACAACCAGGCATTGACAGTTTTTTCTCCCTCTGTGGGAAAGACGGTATAATCCTTTCAAGAACTCCATTCCACAAAGCCCTCAGCTTTCGATCAAGTCCAGATGAGAGGCCTGCACAGGGCCCGGGTGTCTCATGTATGTGTCTGTCTTCCTCCAGGGTGCAGGATAGAGAACTGCGAGTCCTGCTTCAGTAAAGACTTCTGCACCAAGTGTAAAGCTGGTTTTTACCTGCACAAAGCCCGCTGCTATGAAAAGTGCCCTGAGGGTTTTGCCCCGCTGGAGGACACCATGGAGTGTGGAGGTAAGTCATGTTATTTTTAATTCAAGGCTTGTTAACTGTCCATGGAGGTTAGATATGCAACTTATAATAACACAGCAGCTCCCGCAATGTACTGTAGGACATCATTACCAATCTCCCTGTCATTTTGAACCCAGAGCCTCTCCTTACAATCATTGACAACCAAATCGCATTTTTGGTAAATTGCAATATTTGGGTAGAATTAGGGGGAAATCTGAGCAAAAGTGATATTTGATCTGCCAATCTTGCATTTAGGCCTCTTTGCCTTCCAACCCAATTTTTCTGTTATTTTAGTGTGGAACTACGAAGACAATTCAAATTGCAGAGCCCACACAGAAGAGGTTGCAGCCTGCTAATAAAGTCCCTTCACCCTGTATTAAAGAGCCACACCGCCTTTGCTCTGCCCGATCTCGTCAGACCTCGGAAGTTAACCCTTGGATGGGAGACCGCCAGGGAAATGATTATTAAAGCTTGACCCGGGGTTCCTTCACCTCACTCTGAATGCTTTCACTGCACATCCATGTTTTCGTGTCTCCGCAGAGGGCTGTGAGGTGGGCCAGTGGAGCGAGTGGGGAGCGTGCACCAGGAGGAACAAAACCTGCGGGTACAAGTGGGGTCTGGAGACGCGGACACGGCACATCGTAAAGAAGCCGCCCAAGGACACGATACCCTGTCCGACCATCGCCGAGTCCCGGATGTGCAAAATGGCCATGCGGCACTGCAGAAGAGGTAAACGATCTCGCAGCACTTTACTATGTGACAGAGAGCGATGTCATTCTCAACAGGCCTCCACTTTTGCTCTGAAGTTTACACTGCCTTGGTGCATATTAAAGAAAACACACGGGGCGATCCCACAGGAGAACTCTTTCCACCTGTCTAAAGTAACCCATGTACCTTACACTCAGCTCTTTTTTCTTTACTGTCTGTGTTTTTGAGGTGCACCGCAGCGTTTCAGAGCATGAAATATCTGTATTTTTCCACCGTGGCCTTGTTCTAGCCAGTTCTTTTTCTGGGGTCTATTTTTCCTCATCTCACTTCCTGTTCTCAGTGGAATACTTCAGGTTTCCTCAATGGGCATTTCTGTTTTCTTCTGTCATTTTGAGAGATAGCCATCCGCCGTGCAGTCTATATGTATGCCAGGCTTCTTGACTAGAAGTTAAATACGCAGCCTCCTTTCGTTGTTAACATCGCTAACTATTTTTTACATAAACCATCTTCCCCAGTCAGTACAAACACAGCATTTGGAGTGCCGGGTTCAGCTCTTTTTGCAGTGCTGTTAAAATAAATATTGTCTCCGTTAATGTATTTTTACGTCTCATAAACTTTGGATTAGGATAGACACTCTGTAAATATTTAATTTACCTAATAAGGAAGCAATTACAGTGGCACATATCATTCTGCCTGTCAAAAATGCAACATTGTTTACCAGAAAGAGGAATCCAACTCTCTAACTTTCTTTCCATTTTTGGCCCGAAGTGTTGAGTTGGAGGATCACTGAGAGAAGTGGTGAAAGAGTAAATAAACTTGAAATAAACTCAGATAGTTTCTCATATTACAGTGCTACCGAGGCACTTACAGCTGCCGGGGCTGGAAACTGTGATTGTATGGCACATTTAGTTCCTTGAAACTCCCCCTTATCCCACCCCCACTTGCCCTATTTATGACTTTGACTTTTATGACTTTCTTTAATTAAAATTTGGCGTTGTTGCGCATGGTAACTGTCAGCAATTACCTTAAGAACCAAGTCACTGATGGGATTTGGGGAAATTGACCACATAGCAGGAACTTTTCCCCGTGTTGCTTTAGAAACCAATGGCAGACTCCCTTTGTCAATCTCTCTCAGCTCCCTTGTGTGGGTCCATTAAAACTATAGTGTGTTTATATGTTTCGTTCTGTAGCCTCAGTCCTGTTAAACTGTACATCCAGGACTCTCTGGGCTCATGAATCCTGTGGTGGCCTATTTAAAATAAGGTACATTTCGAACGTAGGCATGTGTTGTTAATTCCCCACCATTTAACCGCTTGCAAAATCACTGCTTTTGTGAAAGCCTGTGAAATGCAACACTCCTCGGTTCAAATAAGTACATATTCTAGTGTAAGCTACAGCTAAAGTCAGTTGCGTAGCCAGAAAACCAATGGGCAGTGATACAACCAATAGTGTAGAGGTCAGGATACGAGGGAGAGCAGAGAGAGGGATCGTTGCTGGTATAAAACGGAGTATCATGTTAATATATGTATTTATAAGATGAAATTGATTATTTTCTCACAGGGATTTAAAACTATGAATCTTGGGACGTAAATATACCAGGATTACATACAATGATCTCTTGAGGGAACTTAAGCCAGTCTGAAATGTCAATTTTTCCCAGTCCTTCTCAGGGGACACCAGACACCGTTTGTTTGATATGTGGGTTATTTAACTGCAGACCATCAAGATGCCGTGGATTAAATGTAGGCAGGAAATCAGAGGAAGCAGCCTGTAGGTATACTATTTATGGTGCATGCTTATCTGATCACGGTGGCTTGCATTTCTGCATTTCACGTCACCGACAGATCCTTTTCTCCCAGCTTATCTTAGACGCATAAGGACGCTGTTCCCTTGCGTCTACCACTCGTCTAATCCCTCAATAAAACATACACAATCAGAGGAAGAAAAGCCGAGATCACATCAAGGCACAATGTTAAGAGAGAGTTGTATAAACCGTTTGGGCACAAGCTCTCAATCAGGACATCATTTTACAAGGCAATGAAATAGTTCTCAAAATTAGTAGTAGTTATGGGCCACATACCAAATCTTTGCCACTGTTAGGCGCACCTTAGAAAGACGGTTTTAGTTTGATTTTCCTTTTCTTTTGGGCATCATTTATATTGTCCTTATAACATATTTTTTATCACAAAGCTTTTGAATTAAAGAAATTTAACACTTAGGCTGCTTTGTCTCTTGTGCCAAGTATCTGCATCGTTCCCTGGAAAGAGAAGAGTGCTTTCTTATCCACTGGATCCCTGGAGTGCTATATGAACACTATAGAGACTCTATTAAGAGCCGTTTTATCTCTATCAGCACTGTCAGACCCTCCCCTTTGTCTTGGGAGCAGAACGAAAGGTGAGGAAGTTATGGAGCTCCACTTCAGTATTGATTCTTTTTTAGAAACTACCCATAGAGTTGTCAGCCACTGCTTAAACATGGACAGCGTAGCACTGCATTGAGGTCATGATGTGAAACGTGATTAATGTCATTTTTGGCTTTAAGGCGAGACACTGCAGGTCATGTGTAAAAACGCCCAAAATTGCCTATATTTTCTGTGACGAAATCTAAATAATGGATAAAGCCAGGTTTACATATGGTTTCAGTTTGTTGATATATTATTTAGAAAGATTTTTTTTCATCTTGTTTAGTTTTTTAATAAAATACTTTTATATTAGTGACTAAATCTGTAAAACTTTTGAAATTTTGCCTTGTTTTTTGGGATTCAAAACTCAATCAATCAGGCTAGGAATTAAATATAAAAAAAATCCCTCCAAACAAATCTTCAGAATATTGTTAAGTACAAGACTGGAAGGTTTGGAGTCTGTTGGTGCTACTGATGCGCTAGTTGTGGTCCATGTATTTTCTTCACTAGCTCACTAGTCCCAGAGAGGATATTATCATACATGATGTACAGTGTCTTGTTGTGGACTTCACGTGGATAGCAAATATGTCAATATTTATGGATGGACACGCTGGTGAGAGCAGCGAGAGGCGAAGGAAAAAAGTGCAGCTGGAGTCACTTCCTGGTCCGCGGCTCGGCCAAACTTCATGAAATATTAACCATTGTGAAGGGTGACTTTGGTCATGGTTCTACTTTAACATGGCAGCTATGATGTTTCGGAACCAAACTACACAGAAATCTCAAAATTGCCCACACCATGAAAAAATGATGGTTTGACCTGCCGTGTCTCGTTGTAAACCAAAGCCATTCAACCAAAATTATCTTCCACTATTCAACTATTGCATTATTTTGTTTAACCCTGTCCTTGTGCATATTACTTATTGTTAGTTGTTATATTTTGTTTCCTTTAGCTTCTAACTAAGCCTTGACTACAAATAGACTATTTGTGTTTGCTATCAGATTGTGTGTGTAAACAGCTTGCTAAGGTTCTTGAATTTCTCACTCTGAATGTAATCCCTGATTTCAGATTTAAGTGGGAGTAAAGTCCAACACAAACACGCCGTAGCAGCTTGAGTTAATTTCAGACAGTTTGCGCAAATCGGCTTGAGATTCTCAGACGGAGTCGTTTTGCTTGTTTTCTGAGGAATAAGGGTTTAAAGTTGTTTAAAGTGTGTAAATACCCCCAACTCCACCCGAGCTCAGCATCAGCTTGGGCCCGAGCTAACACAGTTTAAAGTGAAGTTATGGAACAGTAAAAAATTTATAGCCACGCAATTTTGGATCCGATAACAGAAATTTAACAGGCCTCACTTTTTACTGAATATAGCGGTTCAATTTACGCTCAAAATGCTTCTGCTGTTCTCATGGAAATATAAAATATGAGTGAAAGAACATATAGTGATTATATCTGGACAGTGTACCTGTATTTGAGGAGCTGCAGGCCTATATGGGAGTATTGATCTCTTTTGTGTAACCCTAGAAACCTTCTCCAGTGCAAGCCTCAACTCAGGCCAACACATCCATCCCATCAGTCAGAGGAGTGCGCTCTGTTCCAGCTTTCTCCAACACCACAGAGATGTCAAAACGTCACGGGAATTGTGTAGACACTGTAACTGATCACCAGGTTTTATAACTATAAGGCTAGTTCCTTCCTCTGTTGTACATTTAGAAACTTGAGTACAATTGAGGCTGAATTTAGCTGTGTACTAAAGTAACAACCTTTTTTTGTAATAATCAGATAGTTATGTGCTAGAAGGATGATGGACCGGCTTTTGATTTTGTGTTTTTATATGGCTTTACTGTACTTCATATCATTTCTAAATTAGGTACAAGAACGGTAGTGTTTTGTGGGTACAGACATACAAAAGAAGACAAATAATTCAATTGTACAGATTGCAGATTCTTTAGTTCAATTATGGCACTAGCTGTTGTCCATAAACTAAAACAAATTAGACATTTCTTTGAATTATGCCATTGTAGAGGTATTATTCTTGAAATGTGTCTGAGTTTTTCCTCATAATTCCTATGTTTAGACTGTAACTGACCACCAGATTTTATACCTATGGCTTAGTCCAATCCTCCTGCCCTCCTGAATAAATAGGTTCTGCTACACAATCCGTACAAGAGAGGAATAAAAGGAGATCAAACCATCTCAACTTACTTTTCCACCTCATCCTTCTTCAGTGACACATTGTAGGCCATGCAAGGTTTCAGTCTAAATTTACAACCGCTGGACATGACATAGAGGAAGCCTGTTGTTTAATGTACCTCGAAAGCACCTGCAGGCTGAAGCAAGGGGACAAAGTGAACTAAGACCTAGCCCAGATCAGTGACCATCCAAGGAGGATTTGGTTGGCTGGTGGGACAAATGCCAAGGTGTTCTGAGACCAGCTGGTCCACCACTGTCTGCAAACCATCTGCTCAAGAGTCTCCACTGCTACATTGTGCTTAAGAAGAGGTGATTTTAAAGTAAAAGAGGCAAAAACAGTGTATAGAGGTAGTGGGAAGAGGAAATGCATTTAAGACCCAAAGCAGATTTAGATGGCAGACTCATCAATAACTAAAAGTTAGTAAAACCCTGAGGCCATATTTCTGCTTGTGACTGTATGTCTTATGTATATTATTATGAATATTAATGTTCCCATGATGTGATTTAAGAGATAACTGGACTTTTGGATGGATGTGAGCTGCGGTGTAATGACAGGTGGTGATTAACGGCAATCTCTGGCCTGGCTAATATCACAGACAATCCGGATCATTTCTCCCCTGCCAGCGGGAGCCAGAGAAAGAGTGTTTTCCCAGGACAGGAGGAGAGCTCTAATTGGCAGCCGCCCTGTCATTGTGAATATGTCTGTGCACCGTGCAGCCTGTTGTGACTGGGGGAGCTGCAGCTTAATCTTCATTTAATAAGCCTTCTCCATAGGGGCCTACACCAAGGCTGGTGAGAGGGCCTCAGAAGAAGGTCTTTGGGTGGTAGTGATTCTAGTGCATGAAAATGTTTGTAGTCATAGGTGGGTGTTTATGCCTGTGTAGAACTGTTGTGCTGGTTTGGTCTTGTCTTACTTCAATCCTGGTCTCCTTCTCAGAGTTCAGATCCAAAAAAAAGTCAATCCCAACCTGACACCAACTCGTTCAAGTTCTGTCCGAACCTGGCCCAGACCCAAATCATTTTCTACTTGTAGCCTTCTCCGGTAGTGATGCGAGGGTCAGCGTCCAGGGTTAGGGGTGGGTCAGGTCACGAAATTATCATTTGATCGTGGAGCGGGTTGGAGTACTGGAAAGACGCTTAACCCTGGGTGTGCTTCAAGGCGGTGAGTAGGAGCCTGCTGCCGGAGCAGCGCAGGGACCCAGTGAGTTCATAGAGTAAAAGTACTTCTGAAAGATAAGAAGGCCCAAGACCATTGAGACATTTAAATACCATTAAAAGAACCTTCAAATCGATCTTCAAATAAACGAGGAGCCAGTGGAGGAATTTTGAAACTGGTGTAATGTGGGCTTACCTCCTTGTCTTCGTCAGGATACGTGCTGCAGAATTTTGTAAAAACTGTAAAGCTGAAATTCTCTTCTTAGGAAGACCAGAAAGCAGTAGTCAAAACGATTGGTGATACAAGCTTGCATTGGCGTCTCTGTATTGGGCCCAGAGAGAATGGGGCTGACTCTTGCAACGTTGTTTTAATGATTAAAAAATATATATTTTAGAGATGTTTTTAATATGGAATAGTAGTCAGCTTAGAGTCAAAAATCATGCCTAGGTTCTACACTTGACTGTGACTGTAGGGGCCTCAGGACCGACGACTAAAACTTCAGTTTTGTCCTGGGTAAGCTGGAGAAAGTTTTCTGTCATCCAGGATTTGATATCAAATAGCAGCCAGAATATTAAGTGCTTACTGTAGTCTACAGTTAAAATTTTCAACCAAAAAATCCCAGCGGGTAAAACCACTGGAGGATATTTGTCGAAGGCATGTAGCAAATTATCGACCACTTCAGGGGTTGTATAACACTTCTTCACAGTTCTCACAGAGTTCTCCAGCTGGAGAAAAACGGTGATATTAAAAATAAACACAGTAGTGGTCAGAGAGCAAGGTCAACAACAGAGGACACACAAGTGGACAGGCCATGTGTGATGAGGGTGTGTCTTCTGTTATTGGTTGCATGAAATGTTGAGTAAAATTCCTATTTTAGGATGAGGGGAGTCCGAGATGTAGGGTGGAGGCTGTCCTTCTTGAAAAGTTCAGGTCTGTTGTAGAAAGTTGTGAACGTAGGGGATCAGATTGTCTGTGTTGTAGTTTTTCACCCAAATGTACAGAAGCTTCTAGTGGCTGAACTTAACATCCCCAAAACGCAGGGCAGGTAGAGGTCCAGAGACGATATACTGTTCGTTGTTGCTTTGAAAAGCCCTTGCTCCGCTTGTGTGCTCACTTCATTTCCATTACTGTTCGGAACAGCCTCTCCTCATCATTAACAGTGTGTTCCATGAATTTTCGTTCATCATTTCCATACTTTCTCTCTCATACTTCACTATATTGTATATCTTTTTTTTTATTATTATACATCGAGACAACATCCCGCTTTGGGTCAGCTGTCAGTCTCTTGCTATGAATCTAAAGGCTACTATTTGTCTGGTAGATCCAATTCTGTTGTCTTCTTGTATAGATTTTGTTGAGTTTATTCAAACTTCAGCCTACTTTTATATGTTTTACGTCCTATTACGTCCTGATTGAGTGGCCTAGATATACATTCCGGATTATTTGGTAATGCCCTGACCTTTCCAGGAAATGTTATTGAAAGATCCAAAGTCTATTTTCCTCTTTGATTTGCAGTAACATTGGCCTCTGGTGATTGACTCGCCTGTGTACAAGCCAGCAAAGTTCAATAATTTAAATGAGTTCTGCCAATGTGATGATGATTTTCTCATGCTACACAAAATGCTGCACCACTATAAAGTACAAATGGCGGTGTCCTGGAAGCCTTGCACTTTGCTGTAATGAATGAGAATATGTACGAATAGGAAAGACACATCAACCTGTCACTGAGTTGGCCCGGACTCCGCCAGCCCAGTGCCAGTGGTAGTTATGGTCACTGCTGCGGTCATAGTAACAAATTAACACAAGTTCTGTTTTGGCTATTCTGGACTTTCTACACAACCATCAAGTGTCCTTTTCCATCGCTATATTTATGTTTCATAAATTTACCTACCCCCCCAAAAAATGATTGTCTAGGCTCTGATCTGGAATTCTAATGTCATCTTCTTTATACAGTAGTATTTTCCAATTTTCCTTATTACTAGTATATGTTTTAGACCTGGTCTGGATCGGACTTAGTTTTTTTTTCTGCTTTTGTTCTTGTTTTCCCATCTCTACTCCTTTTATATCCTCACCAAGACATGAGAAAATTGATTATCTAGGCTCTGGTCTGGACAGGCAGTCAACACTTGCTTTATGCTGATGTTCTCAAACATAATAGCGTATATTTTTTGGCAGCGCAAAAGTAGTAAATCTTCCATGATAGGAGGAAGTTATTACCGGCACTGTCTTTAACTTGTTTGCCTTGTGTATATTCTTCACTGAGGGGTTAGGAGTGGTTGGGCTTTTCCTATTAACTTCCCACTAATTGCCCCCAGTGTCTGACCAAAATAAATATGGGTGCTGTCATTTTGTCAGCAACTGTCTTCAGAGAGTAATATTTGAAGCACCCCCTGATCCCGCTGGCTTTTATATGGAGAATCCATCGTCATACCACAGGCATGAGCCATAAACATGTGGAGGCCTTTCAAACACCAAGGGGTGGAGGTTTGGGGAGAGGGAGGTGAACGAGGAGGGGTCAGCACCGCTCACTGGGGCTCCATACCCCACATTATTGTCATCTGGTCTGTTCCAAGCAGGACCAAATCAAAGAGGCTGTTTCACACTCGTACTGAGTTTTACTGAAGACCTGTGGACATGGTTGTTTAAGTCTCTTGGCAAAAGTCAGCGGTCACACTGTATTATCTCACTAGCTCGCCTTGGAACTGCAATAGTACTTGTTGGGAGCATTGTGGCAGATTATCACTACTGTGTCATGCAAGATGGCATAGGGTTTGGTTGCTGAACCAGCCGTCAGTTCAGTCATCAGGTCAGCTTTGCGTGTGCTTGACACAGTCGGTAGTCTAGATGTCCAACCTCAGCGTCATGGGTTTGAGTCCCGGAAGGGGAAAATTTATCTTCAACAAGAGTATGTGCACTGAGTGAGATTTAATCTACCTACTCTCTGGCCTGGTCTTTTTTTTTAAGGCAGAAAAGCATACATAATGATTATGATATGGCTTACACTTTTCAAGCCTGATTACCTAGTTTCTCAAAGCGCTACACTGTAGACATTATTAATTCACGCCATAATCACTGGTGACAGAAGCAAGCCTGCCATTCTGCACCATCGTCCCCTCTGACCACCACCAACCATTCACTGTCATTCATTCTGATCTATTGTACATGTTTTGAGTGGTAGGGGAAACCGGAGCACCCGGAGGAAACCTACGCAAACTCCACACAGAAAGGCCTCAGAACCTTGTTACTGTGAAGCACGAGCGCTAACCGCTGCGCCACACCGCTATGACTTGGGCAAACACTTGTAGTTGGTTACTTTTACTCATTGTTTATGGTTTGATATCCATGATAAATGTATTATAATTATGGTTAATTATTCATATTATTAACTGTTGCATTTGCTATTACCTTAATGAAAATGTTGAAGGATATTGTATAAAGATGTACAGAGATCTGGTACAGAACCTGGCATGTGTTCCCATGCCCCACAAATGGGAGCTATTTCCCCCTGCTGTGCACACTACATGGACTGATATTGCCCGTGACTCTGTGGGAGCCGTAAACTGGACCTTCATTGAGGAACATTTGCTTGATGGGCAGTTTATGCCGTTACACCCTGTGATTTTTAACAGCACTCAAGGCACGGCGTGGGTCTTTACAGGGATGGATGGCAACAGCTTGTGATGAGAATTTCAAGCTACAGCTCCAGTGATATATGGAGTTCTCTCGGCTCTCTGTGCGACGTGTTTAAGCTGCCAGATGCCGTCCACTTGTCAAATGATGGAGATGAATATGCGCTTACTTTTATTACTACTGACTCAAATCAATACAATGAAGGATTTTATTCAGAAACTTTAGAGTGGATATATGTAAAACTGAGATGAAAGCTGGTAATTTATAGAATTACTGTGGATTTAGATTGTACTCTGATGTTAAGAAGTAGAATCTATTACAGCCTGAAAAAATTGGGCATGTGATGTATCGTGTTCTGTATTGCATTTTTGTTTAATAGCATTCTTGTTTGAACTGAGCTTAACAAAGATCCAGAGATTAAGAAATGTAGATCTGGACGTAGCATTTGTCTGTTTTCTGCTTCATTCCATTGCGATATATGAGGTGCTACGATATCAGTGTGCTTCCCCTTGAGGTTTTTCACTTCATATGCAGATAACCTGAGCTGGTCCTGAGTGGGAGCTGTCTCCTTGCTCTGTCTGTCAGACCCTCAGACTGTTGCCAGCTCTACTGTGGGCTGCATCCACTTTTATCTCCACATTCATGGAGGCTGGCAGGACACCACCAGCGTGTGAGAAACACATCACCAACAAACAATAAACCAGACCTCACAAGCTGAACAAGTTACCACTGCATCCAGGCTTTCCCTGGTCCTCGCCCGTTTCACACTTCTGATTATTCTAAGGCTCTCGTTGGGGCACAATGGGCAAGACGCATTTTGCATGGCACATGTTGCTTGAATCAGACTGGTCTACATTGTATTATTCCTTCTCCTTCAGCGGTCTGGCTGGAGGA
Organism: Lesueurigobius sanzi; assembly: GCA_900303255.1. Lineage (NCBI taxonomy): Eukaryota > Metazoa > Chordata > Actinopteri > Gobiiformes > Gobiidae > Lesueurigobius > Lesueurigobius sanzi. The sequence goes on along the minus strand of OMNZ01026161.1, from coordinate 7,043 downwards.
GCGAAGACGAAAGCAAAGAAGGCAGAGGGGGAGCATGAACACATCTGGAGCACAGTTGCATTGGCTGAGCTTCACCACAAGCCCCTCACCTCACCTTACTGTCTACACACTTCTCTCTCACATTTCTGACCAACCTCCTCACAGACATCTCAGCTTTTAATTAGCACTGATGCAGTGGGAGGTTGTGGTTGCTGACCCTCTCATGTCCAGTGAGTGTGGACGCAGTTTGCAGACACACAGACAAAACAAAACAGCAAGTATAGGCCTGCTGCCCTCGGCAGTCTGAGGGTGTCTGTGTTTTTCTCTGTGTGTGAACTCCAACAAATACAGGGTCATGAAGACTAACTGCACAGCTATTACTGCACAAAGTAAAGACTAGCGCCAACTTACATGTTTGTAGCATGAAAGAGCGACAGGCACATACCTCAACAAAAGACAGTGACATGTTTGTGAGTGTATCACAGGGCCTGTTGTCAGTCAAAACAAAAGTTCTTGAAGGGGTGAAAATGGTCTTGGTAATTCTTGACATTTTATACACATGTTCATGCATAAATAATTACATCAGTATAAGTGACAAATCTCAAAATATGAATAGATTGGTGATTTTCCCATAGAATTGTTCCAAGAGTTGATGGTATTCTCTCTCTAACGCCACTGTTCAATTTGTGCCCCATCGAAGTCCCATTGTTACTAGGATAGCTGCAAGTAACACCTAAGAGAATTTGTGCTTGCATATTGATGAAGTGCAACTATTGAATTATTTCTTTGTGGGTATTTTAATTATTTCCTTGGAATGGTTCCGTTATAGTCTCAGCCTCCCACACACAGCCAGACTTCTGCTCTAACGTTTAGTGCACACATGTTTTGTTTTCCCATGCCATGATGGGTGAAATGACCCTTATATTACACAGAACATGATGACTCTCAGAGGGAAGAAGTGCAGACATGATTGAGTGGTTGGTGTCATGAATCTCCATCCTTTGCAGGTACCATATCAAATCCCTTCAAACATAAATACTCCGTCCCTCTGGGTGGCAAGGTCCCGGACCGTGATCCCGGCAGGCCTTGAGACAGTTCTTAGGGATTAGTGAGAGCTTAAGGCTGACTTTGATTTGATTCCTGTCTTCTGGCTCTCTGCTGCATCTTTGACAGATGCTGTTGCCTTCTGAAGTGCACAAAGCAGTCCTCAGCAAGGTGAGACCTCCAAATGACCACTGAAATTGCACAGTAATCACATATACAGCTAAAACCAACAAGAAAATGTCTGCCATATGCCCCAAAGTCCCATATTGGAGCTGCCTCGTATTGCCTATGTCTGTGATCAGATCTGTCAGAGCCACTCAGCTGTCCGTCTGCCTGCTGTTTGACAAGTGTTTGATGCAGCCCAGGCCTAAAGAGGATCAAGTCTTTCCTGAATTGGCTTTACCTCACTCCCCGTGCAACAGGAGATCAGCTAACACATCAAACACACCCCTCCCGCCACTCTTTTCAGATCATCGCTGTGAACTAATAAACTATTTCTGTCTACCAAACATATGACGTGTGTCGGACCCTCTAAAAGGGGGGCTGTGGCGACAGGGCCCCGTGAGAGTTAGCTGAACAATCAAAGATAACAATAAGCGCCACACAGGCTTCAGCCGCTCATCACTGGACACAGCACAGGGATTGCAGCATGATCCTGATGGCCCCTGTCTCTGTTTGAGTGTCTAAGCCGGCCTGACTTACTGTGGCTCCCCGCTTGTTAGGGTCTGGGTCTGTTTCGAGACAGTTGCACCACTTTCAAACATGAAAGGGATTTCCTCCTTGGTTTTCCTGGTAGAGAGAACGCGGGATGAAAAGACTTGTACAGAAATGAGATATAAAGAGGGAATTATGCCAAACAATTTCCTCCCGTATCCGACTCTCTTCCTATTGGGACCCACAGAGACATGGAGGATGTGGCCCGTGTGTGTGTGTACTCATGGCACGCAGCTTACGTGTGCAGGACATGACAACTTTGTGGATTTCGCACGGTCACCTTGTGTCTAACCCATAATGTAATTACTGGACAGGTTTATGCTGCTGTGCGAACATTCACATACCGACGTGCTGAACTGGAGCCATGTGCTATCGGCTGTAAGTTTATGCTTGTAGTTCACTTGACTGACAAAGTGTTTGTATAACCTCACCTATTTTTACCCCTCCACACCATAGGAATGCAAAAAGCCCCCTACTCAGGCCAATCCAACTTATTGCGTGCCCCTCATGGCTGTGTTAACAACCATTTTATTCCTCTCCATAAACTGGGGTGGGGTGCATTAATGCGTTGGATTGTTTTAGAAGAGCTAGAGGCAGTGGAGAAGCATGTGAGCCAGGTAAATCTCCCAAGGACAAGGCTCCGCTGGGGGCTGACCCCCGTCTCATCCAATCCCTTTGGAATTTGATAATTCACATTCAAATATTTGTTTAATAGTGGTGTGATTAAGAGGTACAATGTGCTTCTACATTGCGCTATGTGAGGAATTCTGACGGTGATTATACATCATAAACACCTTTTATTATCTGCATTCAATAACCATAAAATTCTCTACCTCATACTTTATACAGTACTTACAGTATGACAAGTACCAAGTGCATTAGTAACTTTTTATTACATTACCACAAAACATTTTTCACCTATACAGGAACTATTGGTTCCCAATAGCTTCGTGGTTACTCACAATAGCTATCTTTTTTTTCACTTATACTTACAGTTGAGTTTACTCTTTTGAAATCATAATGAAACAGAAACTACTCAAATGTCCCTGATCTAAGGTTTACATGACCTTCAACAACTGCCAGGAAAAAAAGAAAAACTCTGAAATACAGGACTCTCTGACAAAAATGTTGTTTCAAGATGAGCAACATCTAAACTTTTGATCAGGAACATTTGGCTAGTTTCTAGTTGAAAAGCATAAAGCTTTTTTGACAATAAATGGCTTCACCCAACCACTAACCATGAGTGAAATACAGACTTTTGTGTCAATAATTTTCTTGGCAGTTGTTGAAGGCCATGTAAACGTTATATCAGGTACATTTGAGTAGTTTCTGTTTCATTATGATTTCAAAGGAGTAAACTCAGTTCTTTGACAATAAATTGCTTCACGCAACCACAAACCATGAGTGAAATACAGGTTTGTTATCATTCATATTATATGCAATGCCTATGTTTACAAACTTTTGAGCACAGCTGTATACTTACTGATGCGGGTAAATTATCATTGTCAATTCTCCATTTGGAATTTGTGCTGAACTACATCCATGGGTTTGCACAGCATTTCACATCAGGGTCATTAACATCACATCTTTCAAAAAACCACATAGAAGCTGAGGTGAACAAGGGGGATTTCATTTGTACAGGACTGAACCGTCAACCTTTTAGTGACACTACTTCAAACAGCTCGTTCACCAGAGATATTACTGGAACGACACTGTCCCAACTCAGCTCAAGCTGTATTATTAGTAATGATTATTTTAAAGAAACAAAGTGAATAAAGCAACCACACATGTAGTGAAATTGTTCAGGTCTAACAGCACCATGTTAGAGTTTGTTCAACAATCGGCCACTGCCAACTCTTGTTTTATTACATTTTCCTTCTTAATGGGCACAACAACCAGAACAATGAATGGATATAGGTTGAGGTAGTCTCTGTAGTTTAATGAATGAGAATGAACAGGGCTGAATACACAAGCGGTATCTGTTCAATAGCTTTCAAAAAATGTCTTAAGAGACACATTCCTGGCGCTTTTCCCATTACATAGGTTCCCATTCCTCCTATTATAATGATTTCTATGTTGAAGATACATTTTAGCATCTTATTGTGATATAATATTGTAATTGTAACTGTGTACCCTTATCTAAAAGCATGATGAATGACTCCTAACGTTCAGAGAAACTTCCTGGTTTTATAGAAATGCATATGGCAACTATAATGCAGATCAAAGTCTTCATAGAGACCCTATCAGGAAGTAGAAGCGATGCAAATCAAAGTGGGTTGCTTTTGTACTTTCTATTTCCCAAACAGAGCTCACATCTGTGCTTACTTCCTAGTGATGAATCCGCTACTGTATATTTTGCCCCACATGTTGACCACATTTTTATGCTGCTGCAGCCCTCCTCGGTAAAAACAAACACAGAAGAAGAAGAAGACATGTGCGTTTGCTAAGTGCTGAGGTCATATTTTTTCTCATCAGAATCGAAACACAACATAAAGCTATTCATTAAAGCCAACTAAAGCTAATTATGCCTCGTTCATCCAAGTAGCCGCGGGGCAGGAGGGCTTCCATATACTTAGGCCCAGATGTGTGGATGAGTCAATGGGGAGATAGCGGACCGCAGAGCCGAGTGTGTGGTTCCCGAGCGCATCACCAGTAAACTGAAAACTGAATTGTGTTCTGTGCCCGGCCTGCTGACGTTATAGGCCCACATGACACATCAGATCTGAAGAGCCGTGGAAGTGCCGTGGGGAAAGTGGAAAATCATCTCTTGCAAGTGAGCAGTCTTGGGCAGAATACCAAGGAAAAATAATGTGGTTACTTCTTTGATGATATTTATTTCAAAAGTAGTCTGATTACTAATTACTTCAGGTTTTTAAAGGGGTTAAGGAAGTGTTTGTCTGGGGCAAATCCTTAAGTTTGAGT